>JAURVB010015148.1:0-10109 GCA_033002965.1 Piper betle
ATGAGTAAATGTTTGAGCATGATGATATGATATGAATGAAATGTTAAGACA
Organism: Piper betle; assembly: GCA_033002965.1. Taxonomy (NCBI): domain Eukaryota; kingdom Viridiplantae; phylum Streptophyta; class Magnoliopsida; order Piperales; family Piperaceae; genus Piper; species Piper betle. The sequence goes on from JAURVB010015148.1 coordinate 52, forward strand.
CGATAACAGAATGCAAAATATGATCAGAGTTGCGCAGCGGAGTGGGTTGAGACCCAAGTTTTAAAATAAGTTACAGCATGTTAGATTTTATATTTTATATGAATGAAATTATTTGATATATGGTTAGATATATATTTGCATATGTATATTTGACAGGGTGGCCCCTAATTGCATTTTTAGGGGAAACTCTATCCGTTATATTTCAAAGTTTTCATTAATTTTTTATCGGGATTGTCTTGGTGTGCACTCTGATTTGTATGTCATTCACGTAGTACCATGTTAGGGTTTGTGTATTCATCCATGCTTTGAGAGTTGTATCTTCATCTTAAGACGCCGAGACTGGATCCGTATGAGTTAGGTTCGGGTTAGCCGACCTAACCGGGGCCGGTAACATGCCGGTTCGGTTCACGAGTGTGGACCGGATTTGGGGTGTTACATATTATTATTTAACTCAACGTTGAAATTGTTTCCAGGAAAATTAAAATCATGATGGTCCGGCCCTTTCATCGTCCGACAAGCATTCCCCCATGGAGCTATGGAAATTTATAAAGAAGGTTCAGGTACAAGTTTTAAAGTTAATGGGCAGAGACTTAAGCCTTATTTTGGAGGTAATGTCTCTTGTACACCAAACCTCTATTACTTTCTCCCCACATTAAGTATGTTGGAATAGTTTGGTTGATGACTATAAATTTAGTGCTTCACGGGAGGCAACCCATGTTTTTTATTTATTTGTTATAAGATAGGTTATTTAGTTTTTAATTCAGGAGTTTATAGTTTGTTTTAGTTTGTGTTTTATCCCTTCCAATTACTTTGTCATAACATGGAAGTCATTTTGCTTTATCATTTTGAGTCCATTCTTTTCATTTTGAGTTTGTTAACCCTATTTATCATTGTTTTAACCAATTTTTGAGCTGTAAAATTATCCTGTTCTACTTGTTGTCCTATGATAATAACAGACTTAACCTTTATTTCATTTTATTTATCCTTGTTTGTTAATTGTCCTAAACAAAAACCTTAGTGATTGACTTTTTCCAAGGTTGAAATGAATTGATTACTAAATAAGAATGATATCTTGGGGTATGAAGGAGTTGAAAAAATGTTACTGAAGTGTTGAAATTTTGTAAGTCAAAGAAAAGAATATGAAAAAGGAGTTGAAAAAAGAAAAAAAGAAAAAAAAATGGTGTTTCGTGGTTATTCTATCAATTATGTGATTTTTGGAAGTAGAATGTGGAATAAGTGAATGAAATTGTTGGTGACAAGGATTTAAATTAATTTGCTTCAAAGTTTGGAAAGAGTCTTGAGCTAGGGTTTATTGTCTCTGATCTTGATATCAATTTTTAGCCTTTCGCCTTGGTCCCATTGCAACCTATAAAATCTTATTGATTTTGATTGACAATGTACTTAAATATAGTGGAGAGAAAATTTACACTTGAGCTTATGGAGAATTTGATTTAATTATATTGGATGATGTTATAAGTTAATTCTAAACTGATTTGAAAGACAAGTTTGGGAGTTTTAATTTCTTTTTGTATTGGGAATTATGTTTGCACCTTTATTTTGTAATTTGATATCTTGTGAAGTTTAGGATATTATTATTTGATTTCAAGGAATAATATTTGTGCACAAATGAGAAGTTATAAATTGATTTCTTGAATGGGTTGGTTGGAGTGAGAAATGAGTCGAGTCTAGTTTAGGTTTTGCTCAGGACTAGCAAATATTCAAGTTTGGGGGTGTGATAACCTGGTAATAGTTATTATTCTTTGTATTTTATATTGAGTTTTTGTTATGTTTCGAGTAATTTTTATTTAATTTAATTAGTTTAAAATTTTATTAGATATTATTAATAATGTGAGAAATAATTATAATTTTGATGTAAAAAGTACTAATTAATGTTGTTCTAACGAGGGGCATAAGAGTTAGAAGACGATCTAGAATGAATTTGAGGCGAAATTAGGCCAAAAAGCATAACCTGGAAAATGTAGCCTAGAGCAGAGTGCTCGAGCATTAGGATTCAGAGAGCTCAAGTGCTGGCCTTTCGGTTGAGAAAATTTTATGATTGAGAGCTGAGCACTCTGCTCTAGGCTACAGTTTCCAGGTCATGCTTTTTGGCCCGATTTCGCCTCGAATTCATTCTAGACTGCATCTTCTAACTCTTATACCCTGCTAGAACAAGATTAATTAGTACTTTTTACACCAAAATTACAATAATTTCTCGCATTATTAATAATATCTAATAAACTTTTAAACTAATTAAATTGAAATAAAGTATAAGAGTTAGAAGATGATCTAGAATGAATTTGGCGAAGTAGGCCAAAAGCATAACCTGGAAAATGTAGCCTAGAGCAGAGTGCTCGAGCATTAGGATTCAGAGAGCTCAAGTGCTGGCCTTTCGGTTGAGAAAATTTTATGATTGAGAGCTGAGCACTCGGCGCTTGGATTAAGTGCTCGAGCGGTGGTGGCACAAAAAAGCTGATTTTTCTGATATTTCTATAGATCTTTGTGGACCCCACTCCTACTATTTTGTGGATCAATTACAAACTTGATTGAGGTTTTAAATAGGGAGGAGGGAGAAAAAACAACCATGGACAGCTAAGCGATGACACGAAAGATGAGAAAGAACGACGAAGAAGTTAGATCAAGAGAAGAAGATGTTTTCTCAAAAAGAGTTTTTCTTATTTTGATTTAGTTTTCTTTGTAATTAAATGATGTCTTTCATATCACATATGAATTTCTTGAGTTTAATCGAATATTTTATGGAGTAAATTCTTTTCTAGGATTTTCAATGACACCTAGTGCATGGATTAATAAAGGTTATTAATTTTTATCTATGTGATTGTGATGTTGGATCATCTATTTTATTCTGTTCTTAATGCTATCATTAGACTGACCATCTATTGTTAGATCTAGAGATTTGATCTTGTCTAGAGATAGAAAGATTAAATTTGTCATTGAATAAAATAACTTTTGTTCATCTGTTTTGGGTGATTCACATGTGAGATAAAGATATACTCATATGTCTTGGGTAACTATTAAGGGCAAAACTTAAAGTATCATTTTGCATACACAATTTCATAGAGATATAGAAGTTAGGTGCGAGTGATAAGTTTATGGTGAATCGAGAGATTATCATGAATAATTAATTCATCGTGGTTAATGATCCAAATGTGCAATTCATAGGTAGAAGTTATAACTTTAATCATATAGAGCACTAGGTGAAATTGAAAATCCTAAGTTTGTCGTCTTGAAGTTAATATCTAATTTAAATATTGCATGTTAGATTAATTTAATCTTAATTCATAATTAAATCACTCTTTGAATTTGCTTTCATTTAAGTATAATTAATTAAATTAGTTTTGGTAATTGAGAATTTCTACTACTAATTCCTCGTAGGACGATACTTTCTTATCACCCTTTTATTACTTGATCCGGCACGTGCACTTGCGTAATATAATTTTCGCATCAGCTCGTCTTGGACGCATTGCTAATTGTCAAAACAATATTATTTTAACCATCGGGTAATGAACACAAGAACATCAAAACTCAAATAGCATTAGCAAACGTAGACGATCTACGGATCCAAGTTGCGCCCAAACAGTGTTAGAAATTATTCAAATGATTTGCAACCGAATCAATCATCAAACATCTTCATAGCAAGCAAACCTTTCATCAAGAAAAAGCATGTTAGAAGCAGATTGTTTCGCACAACACCTACCCAACCCTGACATCATGCTCTGAAGTGGTCTTCTCCTTGGAGATGCTGAAGCGCAAACTCCACTTTGCCAAACACAGCAGATTTGTGCCAAAGCCTTATTGTCTCAACAACGACCACTTCTCACTTGTCTTCTTTGGCTTTTCTCTTGTCAATGGCAAATATATATCCTTTTGACACAAATAGTCTTTCCATCTGCATCTTCCACCATTGGAAAATTTTTCCATCTCGACCCTACTATCTTTCCCTCCCCGCCTTCCTCCATGACTCCCACTCGTAAATCATCTCCGATCAGAGTGAAACACCACCTAACCTGGCTCTAATACCATTTGTTACGAAATTGATGCAGAATTCCTAATTTATAAACAATCATCAGAATAACAATAATCGAATACAAAAATAAAATCAAGCATGATGAACGCACAGACTTAATCTGTAGAGAAATCCCTCCCAGCAGCAAAAACCATATGGTACACACGATCAAAAACTCCCACTATATTTAAAGAGATTACAATACTCTTACCTCGTCCCAACAACCCAATACAACCGAGATTACAAAGTATCTATAACCCAAAACCTTCCTTCCAACAAAGAACAAAGATCTCCCCTTGTAGTAACCCAAAAAAATAGTCTCACATCTAATCAAAACATAGGGCAAGATCCCGATTCATAAGTGAGGATGTACTTATAGATCTTTAATTCGATTAGTCAATTTTGAAGAAATGACAAGACCTATCAGTTTGCATTTGGCCAGGTCATTACAAGTATTAGAGCCAACCTAAGATCATATTAATATTAGAGCCGACCTAAGATCATATTGGATGGTGAGATGTGTTCGAATATTTTCAGTGACATGCAAGTATACATGGTCGCAACAAGTAATATAATGATAAAATCGAGTATCGTCCCACAGGGAGATGAATTTCCTTAAATTAATTAAAGAAAATAAAATGAAGAATAAAGCAAAAACAATTGACTTTATTTCCCTTAACATGAATTTAATCTTCATCGAATCTTACTCTTATCTTTTATTCCCTCGGATTCCTCGGATTGTCGATCTAGGATAATTATATGACATGGTGGCTCCCGCTCCTTCATGCTTCTATTATTTTGCCTCACTTTCTACCTCCCGGTGATAATTGATTAATCAACAAAATAATGCATTAAGAATTGCCTTACAATCGCATACGGTGTTGTGTATCTTCCGACCACAACGACAAACAAGTCAAAAGACTCGTCGTATGATGAATTATCAATGACTAATCTAATTAATTTCTCCCGAAATCTAATTAAACCTCATGATCTAAGAAATAGGTGATCAATCTATTCTTAGCATTTAGAACATGATAATTCAAACGATCCGATTGAATAAAAGAGTAAGAGCTTGAAATGAATTCAATTAAATCATGTTAAGTTCCATTCTTCTCTAGAACGAAATATAAAACTACTCCATAATAAAAATAGAAAACAATATAAAGAAAAACAATATAAAGAAGAAACTAACTTTTATTACGAAAGAGAAAGAAATTACAAAAACTAAAACTACTACTTCTACTACAATCTGAAGCCAAGAGATGAGATATGATCAACAACAAATGACCACCCCTTTATATAGAAGTGGAGATACAAGAATTCAAAGAGGGTGTTCACAAATCGACGTAATCTAATTAATTATAATGTCCCTTTAAGTTTCCAACTGTTCGACTCCATTGAACACCATACATTGTAGCCATTGGGTGGCGCCAAGTGTCATGACCAATCAAATCCAAAGCTTAATTTATTCATCTTTTTCTGCATTACAACATCAAAGTTAAGCATATATAATAAAATATTAATTAACTAAAATAATAAAGTAAAATATTACTTAATTAATAATATTTATACCCGGGAAGTACAAAATCATATTAAAAATATGGGTAAATATTATATATTTTAAACACTTAACAAGATGGACTAAGAAAGAGAAAGTTCAAGAAAAAGAATATGTAGATAGAATATCTTGGAGAAAGAAAGGTCGAATATAAGAAGTTCAAGAAGGCTAAGAAAAGAATTTCGACAATGAAATTTCTTAACGGTGGATGGACTGTAATAACAAAAAATTGTCTCATATCTAACACATCCTGGTGTAAGACTTAATATATAAGTGAGGATGTATTTATAATTCTTAAACTTGATTACTCACTTTCAAAGAGATGACAAGGCCTATCAATTTACACCTGGGGTTGGGTCGTTACATCTCTTTTACCCAATCTCATAAAATTAGGTTACCATGAAGAAGAACAAGAGAAACAACATAAAAAATCTATCTTGGAACCACTTAGAACCGTCCAAAACTGCTAACCTAGTTTTTGCGATCGTTCGGCGCCCAGGAGCACGAAGAATGGGCACTTGGGCTCTCACGTCCTGGTTAGGGACGTGTTCACCCAATACACTAGAGCACCCAGGTGCTCACCACCCCAGTGCCTGGGTATTCTGCTCCTTGTCTTCCTTTTCGCTCCTTTTATTCTTCTTCTCCTCCAGCCATCCCCTCCAACTCAAACATGTCTATGGCAGTCCTTCGGCAACAATAGGGCTACACGCTGCAACACTTTACATCCATTTTCCACTTGAAATCTAGAAACATTTGTAAAAAATGTAGGATGGCTCTTTGAAACTAAGAACAATAGTGATACCCTTTCTTTCCACAATGAGAAGACAACATATATATGCAACATGTTAAACAAAAATTTGGCATCTATCTTGAGGGTCTAGCTTTCCATGGGTTGGCAAATTTATCTTTCTGCATACCTTAAGAGGATTGGGTGTGTATGTAATACATACTTTTAAGAAATTAATCTATCCTTTGTGATATAGTGCTCTTAAATATGGTATCTCCAAAAATTAGTCTCAAATCTAATACCTCTATAATGATAAGATCTTGATATAATTTTTAAAACCGGACCGGACCTGCTAATTCAACCCTGTATAACGGCTATTGGGTTACGGTCCAATTGGGCTTAAACTCTTATATCGCCAAAGCAAATCGGGTTGTTCCTCGTTTTTTTACAAAACCGCAATCGACGGTATAAGGAAGCCAGACCCGGTTCAATGCATAAGCGTGAAACTAAGGTCGGACTCACCTATCCCTCCGCTTCATCTTCTCTGCTCCCAAAATTGTGAGGGGTTTTCATGTTGGACTTGAAGCGGGACTGATTGGGTTGATGTTCTGGTGGGAGGTATTTTCTCTTCCTTCCAATTATTCCTTCACTTACCCCTTTTAATTTGTAGAGAAAAGGCAAATCTATAGGCTACAAGGCCAGAACTTCAACAAAATCTGAAGGAGTATTAACAACTTCATCTTCACCCCTAGCCATCTGTTTGCTTTGCAGCCTATGTTTGATGTCTTGATCATATTTATGCTAGACCAAAAGGTAACTATTACCATTCTTTGGTATCTTATGGGTGAAAAGCTCGTTGGGTTTTGCAGTTGTTATTTCATTTGTTCTCGAATGACATCTATATGTATAATTTTTTTGCTACTCATGTATAAAATATCATTTGTTTGGTCTGTGATCACTCATACAAACACCGATCAACTGCCAAAAACGAGAAAAGAAACATTTTTTTTAAAAAAAGGCCATTCCCAATTGGGAGAGGAACGAATCTACGATCTTTGCATCGGTGGTTGATCTACGATTGGGATGGTGAAAAGATGGAACGAATGGGAGGTAGATGGATTGGAGGAACGAATCTAGTGATCTCGTTGGGCTTGAAGTTGTTATTTGTTCTCGAATGACATCTACTATTACTTCTTTGCTACTCATGTACAAAATATCATTTGTTCGGTCTGTATCACTTTTGTACCAGAAAGGTGGAAAAAGATGTTGTAATTACTATCACTTGTTTATTTATAAATGGCATAAATACTCCGTACATTTAGAGTTAGAATAATATATTATTGTAAATATTACTTAAAATATATATTGGAATATCCCTCAAATCATTGACCTCTGTTAAACCAATCATATTATGTACCCTTTGAAAATCCGTTATAAGTTCAAGTATGATATTTAAAACTACATATCCAATATATTAATGGTGATATGTCTATAAATCTTCATTTTGGATTAACTATTGTGAAGTCATATTTTGTACTTAGATCGAGTCGTTACAAATAGTATCAGAGCTCATTTAGAACCATACAAAATGATGAATTGTGATGGGTTGAATAAAACACAAACTAACTCCATGGCCATGAAAAGTAATTTCAAAGATTTCATAAAGGTAAGATCCTCTAAAAATTAGTGTCACATAAGTCCAAATTAATGAAGATGTGTATATAGATCTTCAAACTTGGGTTAATTTAAAGCGATGAATTAGGCTTAATCCTTAGGCATTAATAAATTAGGTCTTACTCATTGTGAGCAATAGCCAGAGCCAATTTTTCCGTAGTATTTAGAGTAGATTTTGATTGGCATTAACGAAATGATAATCCTTAGACATTTTCCCGTACTATTTAGGTCTTACACATTTGATTGGCATTAACTAAAAGATGTTAAAGATAATGAGGCAACCCACGATGTATTTCTAGCTATATGAAGGAAGCTGTAAAAGAATGTGATCCTATCTTTCCCTTTATCATTAATTGGACTTTTTCCATGCACAATTAAGGCATCATACCGCATCAGTTAGAAGCAAAACAAATGAATTGATACTTGAGGCGTTTTCCACAAGAAAAAAACAATAAGTAAAAAAAATTTGAGGAATTGTTGTGAGAGTTTGGAGGAAAACAAATTGGGTCTGATCAGGAACAAGCTTCTTAAATCAACCAGTACCGCCGGGATCAGCTTTTCTTAGAAGTCCCTTAACCAATACCTTCTATACTCCACCAGGTGTTGTCTTCTTTCCAAACTGTTCTTGATGTGTAGAAGCAACTAATTGTGTGAGTTGGCACTTGCTTCTTGCAGTCGGATTTTGGAGCTCCAGTATTTTAATGACGTCGATTAATTTCCTGAAAACAAAAATACCAATTAGTAGATAAAGCTCAGTCAATCTGTGATCCACTTTTGAATGAGTATGGGTTTGTCAAGTAATTAAAGATCATCTCTATTGCATTCATATATTGTCTTATATCATAGCATTTGTTCAAGAAAGCGGATGTTGTGCTTATGAGCCAAACATGAGAATTAATCAAGTAAAACCCATCGAGTTTAATCTGCCCAAACTTCAAGCAACCATGGAAAACTTAATCAACATAGGCTCATAAGTCTCAACACTAACACTTGAGCAGATGCTACCAATAATAAGCAATATGTAATGCACCACAGCTCAACATAACCACATACACATACAAATCTATTTACCTTAATAATGGTCCAAGGTGGCTCGATTTGAGAATCTTAGACACACAACCACATTTTGGACGAATCAAAATATGTTCAAGTATTTGATTCGACTTCTTCATCCTGCACTGAATAATTTAGAATCAAAATAATACCATTTAGAATTATAGCCCGACAATTCGAGGACATTTTTCAGGCATTACTGCTCCAACTTCAACTAGCTCAACAACAATGGAGTTCGCTCTTCTCACCACCTTTGCCATGTGTGGACTCTTCTCACGGATTAGTCTATCCAAACTTTTTTGAGAGATTGTAGCAAAAAATGGAGGTTAATTTAATTCTGAGAAGATGGTCATTGTAGTACTGACCAAAGGCCCAAACCAATCGTAAGACCGTACAACTTATTCATGTTACAAATGTGTCAACTGTCCCTAAACGTGGACGACAGGATTGAGTCTTAAAGCGAAGCCTTACAGCTTGACCTTACCGCTGATTTATATTCGTCCGACCAATCACAGAGTGCCAATTTATCATCTATTGAGGTGTCTTCTTCTGCCTAGAACCCTTCCTCTCCCTTCTTGACTTTGCCAATCGTCTTCAAGAAGTGCCCTTCCTTGCGACAAGCTGGCTGATAAATCTCTAAAAATAATGACCTCTTCCAAAATAGCATTAAATCCATGCTTACCTCTAAACTCCCTGGTTATAGATGGATAGATAAAAAGATTTTTACCACCAATATAGTAACAATTCAGTTAGTTTTTCTACTCCAGCTCTTCCACCTATTTGAAGATCAAAAGTCGCTAAGGATAAAGTTCCCAGGGAGAGCAATAGAAGTAGTACAACTATTAAGGGTACCTTTCCAATGACTACGGAAAGGTAAGACAAGGCAAAGAGCCCCAGTCCAAGGAAGAAGGAAGCCATTTTCAATCTCACCCACCTTGGCCGAACTAGGAAAAGCACCACCATGAATAAAGGTGCTCCTGACCGAGTAAAGAACCGAGCAAGAACTAATTCACAAAAGCTAAAAA
>JAURVB010015149.1:0-23282 GCA_033002965.1 Piper betle
TGGTGGAACCGCGGTGAGTTGGGTTTCCAAATTGCAAAAGATAGTTGCTTTGTCTTCAACTGAGGCTGAATATGTGGCTGCTACAGAAGCTAGCGAGGAATATATTTGGATTAAAACTTTAATGAATGAGTTAGGTTTTAATGGTGTTGATTGCAGGTTGTACAGTGATAGTCAAAGTGCAATCCATTTAGCTAAGAACTCGGCATTTCATTCTAGGACCAAACATATTCGGTTAAGGTATCATTTTATTAGATCTTTGTTAGAAGAACGTAAATTGAAGTTGGTGAAGATAGATGGAAAAAATAATCCGGCGGATATGTTGACTAAACCGGTGGATGGAAAAAAGTTGAGTTTTTGCTCAACTTTGGTGAACTTGCACTAACATGCAGGTGGACTCATACAACGAACAAGTGGAGGAAGAGTTTGGACTGGTGTGTTCCAATCGGACTCCAAGTGGGAGATTGTTAATATTTGTTATTATGAATATTAATGATGTGTAGCCCATTGTCACACTCGGAATACTAAAGGAATCTCGGAATATCAACAGTGGTGACTGTTAGTTTTTCCATGGAGGTTGAAGGGTCTCAAAGCAATCTCGGAATATCAACAGAAGTGTCTGTTAGTTTTTCCATGGGAGATGAAGAGCCTCAAACTATCTCTATAAATATGGATCTCATTTGCCTCATTCCAGAAGCAAGACAAGCAGAAGAAAAGACAAGAAAAAGAGAGATAGAGAGAGATATAGAGATAAAAGAAGAGGGAAAAATATTCACGAGTTTATCTTATACGGAGTATTGAGAGAGAGAGTAAAATCTTATAATCTCAATAGTATAGGGTGTGTGAGTAATCTTCTTGTAGATCGCTATATATTTGATGACTGTAATCTTTGGTTGAAGTAGTGAATTGTTCGTTGTTGCCCGTGGTTTTTGACTCTCGATTGAAGGAGGGTTTTCCACGTTAAATCTCTGTGTTCTTTTGGTTTTTGTTTTATTTTATTTCTCAGGTATTATTTTCCCAAAATTGTGTGTTCGCTATTGTTGATCTCCAATTTAGGGGATTTTTCTCAACATATAGAAGGTATTGGTTAAGGGACTTCTAAGAAAAGCTGATCCCGGCGGTACTGGTTGATTTAAGAAGCTTGTTCCTGATCAGACCCAATTTGTTTTCCTCCAAACTCTCACAACAATTCCTCAATTTTTTTTTACTTATTGTTTTTTTCTTGTGGAAAATGCCTCAAGTATCAATTCATTTGTTTTGCTTCTAACTGATGCGGTATGATGCCTTAATTGTGCGTGGAAAAAGTCCAATTAATGATAAAGGGAAAGATAGGATCACATTCTTTTACGGCTTCCTTCATATAGCTAGAAATACATCGTGGGTTGCCTCGTTATCTTTAACATCTTAGTTAATGCCAATCAAATGTGTAAGACCTAAATAGTACGGGAAAATGTTTAAGGATTATCATTTTGTTAATGGCAATCAAAATCTACTCTAAATACTACCGAAAAATTGGCTCTGGCTATTGCTCACAATGAGTAAGACCTAATTTATTAATGCCTAAGGATTAAGCCTAATTTATCGCTTTAAATTAACCCAGGTTTGAGTATCTATATACACATCTTTATTAATTTGGACTCATGTGACAGCTAATTTTTAGTGGATCTTAGCTTTACTAATTTGGACTTATTAAAACCACAATTCGAGTCTAGGTCTTATATTTAGAACCGGTCGGTTCGACCGTTATTTTTGAGTCGAGTCAGATTCAAAACACGTGTACTGAGCCAACGCCTAGTCATCGTGAATGAGCTATGAGGGTCATGTGTAACCAAGTATATGATGATAACATCATGAACACAGCAGAACAGAATGAGTTATCAGAATATATGCGAGTATGGCAGTTACTTTTGTTTATTTTTATATATAGTAGATCGTAGAATTAGTTTTAGGCCGTTTACCGCGTTAGGACACGTTACGGGCCGTTTGGGTGGGTTGATAGTTCTAGAGCATATTATTATGATGTTTTGGTGTTTGTTTGGTTTTATGAGATTTTTCCAAATTTTTATGAATTTGTTTAGGATTTACGGTGATTTAATTATTATTCTTGACTTGAGCCGGACACGAGTCAAGTAATATTTACAAGTTTGCCACCAGCCCTTTTCTTCCCCCTAACTTTTTCTTCCCCAAACCCTTGCCCCGACGCCGCCCCCATGCAGCGTTGCCACCGACTCGCTGTCAACACCGGCCTGTTGCTGGTCGTCGTTGCCATGCTCCGCCGCGGCGGTGCCGTGCTGCCCCGACCAGGTCCGGCCACCATTCGGCCTCCGCGACGCCGGATCACCGCGCCAACTGCCGCACCCATGTTGCGCTTCCGTCACCGATCGCGCCGCCGGCGACCATCGCCACCGCGATCCAGCTGTAGCCTCGACACCCTCGACCACCTAGCGACCTTCCCTGACCGGAGCGGAGGCCATCGCCGCCCAGGCCGGCCGGATCGAGTCACCCATCGCCGCCGGGTCTGTTTTGCCATTTTCCATTGAGCCACCGCCTCCACTGGCCACGTCGACGTTGTAGATGCATCGGGCTTGCCGAGCAGGTTCCAATGATACCCAATATAACCCCTATTCAGTCAGTAGACGCCGCCAGTGATCGTTGCTGGAAAACCACCGGAGAGCTATCAGAAAACCATTGAACTGTCGAAAGACAGCCATAACCTGCCGGAAAACCGGATTCGGTGAAATTCACCGAATCTTTAGCGGAGCTCATCTAGTCGAACCCGATTGAACTTCGGACGCCGATGAGTGCCGAATTCGAGTTCCGAGATGCGTGATGAAACCCTAGCAGTCGCCGATGTCGACGACGAGAGGTATAATTACCTCTGATTTGATTATTTAAAATTAATGATTGTTAGCACAGCATGATAGGAATGATTGATTGACATGATAAAAGTCCGAGCATGAAAGAAGTAATGATATGCATGATTTGATTGGTAATGGATGAATGTAAGTGATCTAATGAGGTAGATGGAGTCGGAGCATGATAAGGGATCACGACATAAGTTACAAAAACATAATAAAATTGGTATGAATAGGATGAGTTAGGATTATTTACATTTATGATTATTTGATTGTTGATTGATGTTGGTTGTATTGTGAGTGTGTATTGGTCATGTTGAGTTTGATGCATCATTTAGTTAGCGGGCGTTAGTATTTAGTTTTGATGTGTAGGTACGGAGTAGGAGTTTGCCGCCTAGGTGCGATGACACGCTGGGAGCTTCTACCAGGTCCGTTTAGGACTCGACTCTGTTTTTACTCTCTTCTATTGGATGTTTGATTTAATGCCTGCAGGGCGGGTTAAGTGGCGTTTTATCGGATCCCACTTAACTCGGGCCATCTAGCCGAACAGATTTCCGAATTAATAACCCCTCGAGGATGATTTCGAAAACAAGATCCACCACAAGTTGCCTTCGGGCCTATTATATAAATCCCTACCCAGCCCTATATATATGTAGTTTTTGCATTTTCAATGAGACGAGAGATGGAGAAACCGACTGCACGTACCATGAGCGGATGCCGTGACAGTCAAAGCGGGCTCTGGATTAGTGCCAGTGGACTGTTCCATTCCCGAGGGATCCTAACAACTCCACGTTTGAGTTCCTCACACCCGGAGAACGTGGAGGTTTACGGGTACTGTTTAGTACAGCGCATGTCCGGACTTGTGGTTCAAAGGGTACTAAAGGTGACTGCCTGAGAGTACTTGACCTTCGTGCTCAAGGCCAGGAGAAATATGGAGGTAAGGAGAGGGCTTAGGATTTGAGACCAGAAAATGAAGTAAGAAAATGCCGAGAGCGGCATTAGCAGCAGCAGATCAGTAAGTTCGGGATGGTACTGGGTCTGCAGCCCAGTGGCTCCTCAGTAGTGCCCTTCAGAGTGTTCACATGGAGTATATGATGTTTTCTTTCATATGAGAGTTTGCTCTTATAGCCAACTTGTTATAGTTATTTTATTTTTCGGACCAGTAATACTTGTTACTGACGTGTTTTTATACTATATGTAGGTAATAATCATGAGTTGGAAGAGCCAGCTTGGACGGAGGAGCACTATCGTCGTTTGCACACATGTCAGTCGATTGAGTGGTTATATTTTGTTATGATATTATTATATTGATGTGATGGTGTAATTTAGTTTGCATGTCATCCATGTAGTATCATGTTAGGATTTTGTGCATTTATCAATGCATGACGAGTAATATCTTCATCTTAAGACGCCGAGATTAGATCCGCACGAGTTGGGTTCGGGCTAGCCGACCTAACCGGGGCCTATAACATGTCGGTTTGGTTTACGAGCGTGGACCGGATTTGGGGTGTTACATGGCTAGACCTTAACTGCTCCTAACTAAGACCAATCGCTTCTGGGTAAGGGCGGTTGGATCTTGCTACCCTTTGCCCTGGGGTGGCTGCCACCCAAGGCCATCCTCGATGATTGGTTATAGCTGGTAGTCACAAAATTCATTAACTTGTTTTCTAATTTAAATCTCATTAGGGGCATGTATGACAAATCATATATTACTTCTCTGTTTTTAAATAATTATACTTTATTCTCCCACGGTTGATAAGATAAAAAAATTTTCTTTTATTTTTGAAAAAAACTAATTGAGTGATGAGGGCAGATTTGTCCTATTAAGGTATGCTACAGATCTTCATCCCAATTCAAATTTTCAAACACCCATCAAGACGCCTCCCGTCTTCTCATGTCCCCACTCCCGACCACCTCCTTCCTCCAATCCATTCTTCCATCTTTTCACCATTTGAATCGTAGATCAACCACCGACCCAAAGATCGTAGATTTGTTCCTCGTTGATTGGGTAATGGCCTTTTTTTAAAAAAAAATTTCTTTTCTCATTTTCGTCAGTTGATCGGAGTTTGTATGGCAGAAAGTTGTTTAGGGTTAGCCCGGTGGCGCTTAAAAGTGATCTGGCTTTAATCAGAATGGCTACTGTGCTGATTTATTTTCTTTTTGGGCGCTTTTTGGTCTTGCATAAATATGATCAAGACATCAAACAAAGGCTGCAAAACAAACAGACGGCTAGGGGTGATGATGAAGTTGTTAATACTCCTTCAGATTTTGTTGAAGTTCTGGCCTTGTAGCCTATAGATTTGCCTTTTCTCTACAAATTAAAAGGCGTAAGTAATGGAATAATTGGAAGTAAGAGAAAATACCTCCCACCCGAACATCAACCCAATCAGACCCGTTTCAAGTCCGACAAGAAAACCCCTCACTATTTTGGGAGCAGAGAAGATGAAGCAGAGGGAAAGTTGAGTCCGACCATAGTTTCACGCTTATGCATTGAACCGGGTCGGTTTCCTTATACCGCCGGTTTGTACAAAAACCAAGAAAAAAACCCGATTGGCTTGCTTGGCGATATAAGAGTTTAGGCCCAATTGGATCAGAACGCAATAGCTGATATACAGGGTTGAACCGGCAGGTGCAGCCCGGTTTTAGAAACTTTAACTAGATCTTACAATTAGAGAGGTATTAGAAATGAGACTAATTTTTGGAGATACCATATTCAAAAGCACTATATCACAAAGGATAGATTAATTTCTTAAAAGTATGTATTACATACACACCCAATCCTCCTAAGATATGCAAAAGTTAAATTTGCCAACCCATGGAAAGCTAGACCCTCAAGATAGATGCCAAATTTTTGCTTAATATTTTGCATATATATGTTGTCTTCTCATTGTTGAAAGAAAGGGTATCACCATTATTCTTAGTTTAAAAGAGTTGTCTTACATTTTTTACACATGCTTCTAGATTTCAAGTGGAAAATGGAAGTAAAGTGTTGTAGCTTGTAGCCCTATTGTCGTCGAAGAATTGCTAGAGACTTGTCGGAGTTAGAGGGTGATAACTCTGTTAAAGAGTTATTATTCTTTGCATTTCATGTTGATTTTTGTTATGTTTCAAGTGATCTTTATTTCAATTATAATAGTTTAAAAGTTTATTAGATCTTATTAATAATGTGACAAATTATTGTGATTTTGGTGAAAAAATACTAATTAATGTTGTTCTAGCAGGGTATAAAAGTTAGAAGACGATTCATAATGAATTCGGGGCAAAATCGGGCCAAAAAGCGTAACCTATAAATTGTAACCAAGAGTAGAGTGCTCGAGTGTTGGGATTTTGAGCACTCGAACACTGGCCTTTCTGTGAAGAAAATTTATGGCCGAGAGCTGAGCGCTCGAACACTTGGATTTAGAGCGCTTGAGCGCTGGTAGCTGAAAAACTAATTTTTCTGATATTTCTGGAGATCCTAGTGGACCCCACTTAAAATATTTGGGTGGATCACATATGTTGGATCAGAAAAAGAATGAAGAAGTTGGATCAGAAAAAGAACACGCTTTCTCAAAAAAGTTTTTCTTATTTTGATTTAGTTTTCTTTGTAATTAAATGATGTCTTTCATATCACATATGAATTTCTTAAGTTTAATCGAATACTTTATGGAGTAAATTCTTTTCTAGGATTTTCAATGATACCTAGTGCATGGATTAATAAAAGTTATTAATTTTTATCTATATGATTGTTATGTTGGATCATATATTTTATTCTGTTCTTAATGCTATCATTAGACTGGCCATCTATTGTTAGATCTAAAGATTTGATCTTGTTTAGAAATAGAAAGATTAAATTTGTCATTGAATAAAATAGCCTTTGTTCATCTGTTTTAGGTGATTCACGTGTGAGATGGAGATATACTCGTATCTCTTAGGTAATTATTAAGGACAAAACTTAAAGTATCATTTTCATTCACAATTTCATAGAGATGTAGAAGTTGGGTGCAAGTGATAAGTTTATGGTGAATCGAGAGATGTAAGGAATAATTAATTCTCGTGGTTAATGATCCAAATGTGCAATTCATAAGTAGGAGTTATAACTATAGTCATATAGAGCACTAGGTGAAATATAAAATCCTAGGTTTGTTGTATTGAAGTTAATATCTAATTTAAATATTACATGTTAGATTAATTTAATCTTAATTCATAATTAAATCACTCTTTGAATTTGCTTTTATTTAAGTATAATTAATTAAGTTAGTTTTGGTAATTTAGAATTTCTACTACTAATTCCTTGTGGGACGATACTTTTTTATAACTTTTATTATTGGATTGGCATTGAGTTCTTTTGTTCCCTGAAGAGGTAGTCAGAATCTTCCTATCTATTCTTCTGCAGCAGGACATGATAATTCAGTAATGGTAACTGCAGTCAGTTCGAAGGAGAAAAACCAAAAAGTGGTCAGTGGGTCTTTTCTGAATGCAAATGCACATGGATCATTCATATCATCCCATGAAAATAAAAAACTAGATGTAACAGAATCCAAACATGGCAGATGCTATTCTTTGATTGAAAAGGACCTTGTTCACGTTGGAACCAAGCCAGAAGCGATGTCAGCTGTGGAGTGGGTCTTGTTGGATAGGTGAGACTTAACTATTGTTTGATTGTGTTTAACACAGTCGGTGGCGCTTAATGTCTCCAAACAGACAACTGTCAAAGGGTTGATGGAGGCATTAGCTGGTGTTTATGAGAAGTCATCAGCCTCTAACAGGTTATTTTTGTTGAGGAAACTTGTCTATTTAAGCATGCCCGAAGGTAAATCTATTGCTAATCATTTGAATGATTTCAATAAAATTTGGACACAACTTGAATTTGTGGAGATGACCTTTAGTGAAGATATTAATTCTTTAATGTTCATGTGTTCTTTGCCGGAGAGTTACGATATGGTAATTACATTTATAAGTAATGCATCAAAAGAACAACTAAAGTTTGATGAAGTGCTAGGTGTAATCTCGAATCTGGAGATATGAAGAGGAGCATGGTAGATAGAACACCGTCCATCTCGGGCACAACTTTGTCGGTGGACAAAAGCAAGGGCAAAAGAAAGAGGAAGAGGTCAAAGTAGAGGTCTTAAGAACCGAGGGCGCTCTAAATACAAAGGAAAATTCATAGGTAAGCCTACTTGTTGGATTTGTGACAAGGAAGGACATGTATAGAAGGATTGTCCCGAGCGAGTCAAGAATGTAGCTAATGTTGTTCATGGCCGTGAAGAGAAATTTTGTTTATCTGTTCATGATGATTACAACATAGATACTTGGTATATTAATTCAAGCGTTTCATTTCATTGTACTTCTCACAAAAATGGTTTTGTGATTTTGTCAAGAGTGAATTTGGATATGTGACAATTAGCAATGGTCTGAAGTGCAAAATTGAAGGTAAATGAGTAATTTATTCGAAGACGCATGATGAAGGTAAACTTATTCTCAAGGAGGTCAGGTATATACCTGAATTAATGAAGAATCTTATATCTGTTAATGTAAAACCCACGAATCGAGTCAGGGTTTTATATTCAGAACCGATCGGTTCGACCGTTATTTTCGAGTCGAGTCAGTTTCAGAACACGTGTACTAAGCTGATGCCAGTCGTGTGTATGAGCTATGAGAGTCATGCGTACCCAAGTATATGTTGATAACGTCATGAATACAGTAGAACAGAATGAGTTATCAGAATATATGAGAGTATGCCAGTCATTTTTTTATTTTTATATATAGTGGATCGTAGAATTAGTTTTAGGCCGTTTACCGCGTTAGGACGCGTTACAGGCAGTTTGGGTGGGTTGTTAGTCATAGAGCGTATCATTATAATGTTGTGGTGTTTGTTGAATTTGATGGGATTTTTCCTTATTTTTTAGGATTTAATACGACTTAGTTATTATTCTTGACTCAAGCCGGAGACGAGTCAAGTCTTATTTACGAGTTTGCCACCAAACACCCCAGACCTTTTCTTCTTCCTCGCCCAAACCCATGCCCTGAGACCGCCCATTTTTGCTTGTCGTCGCCGCCGCTGTCGACGCCGGCCTGCCGCCAATCGTCGCCGACTAGCCTTGCCACGGCGTCGTCGTGCCTCCTCGACCAGTTCTGGCTCAATTTGGCTGTCGTGACTCCGGAAGCGCCGCGCCCGCGTTGCACTTCCGTCGCCGATCTCACCACCGGCGACCGTTGCCGTTGCGATCCAGCTGTAGCCTCGACACCCTCGACCACCCAGCGACCTTCCCCGACCGGAGCGGAGGCCATCGCCGCCCAGGCCGGTCAGATCGAGTCACCCATCGCCGCCAGCTCTGTTTTACCATTTTCTGGCGAGCCGCCACCTCCACTGGCCACGTCGACATCGTAGATGCGTCGGGCTCACCGAGCCGGTTCCAATGGTACCCAATATGACCCCTATCCAGCCAGTAGACGCCGCCGGTGGTTGTCGCCGAAAAACCGCCGGAACTTACCGAAAAATCGGATTCGATGGAATTCGCCGGATCTTCCGCGGAGCTCATCCAGTCGAACCTGATCAACTTCGAACATCGCCGAGAGTCGAATTTGATCTCCGAGTTGCGCGACGAAACCCTAGCCGTCACCGATTGACGATGACGTGAGGTATAATTACCTCGGAATTGATAATTTAAACTTGATGATTGTTTGCACAGCATGCTAGGGTTGATTTATGATGTGATTGATAGTACATGGAGGATAAGTGATGAAGTGATAAGTTACATGATGTGATTGATAGTGCATGGAGGATAAGTAATCTAGTGAGATAAGTAAATATGAGCATGCTAATCGAGTATGACGTAAAAATACAATAAAATTGGTATGAATAGGATTAGTTAGAATTATTTTCATACTTATGATTATTTGATTGTTGATTGATATTTATTGAGTTTGATGCATCATTTAGTTAGCGGGCGTTAGTATTTAGTTTTGATGTGTAGGTACGGAGTAGGAACTCGCCGCTTAGGCGCGATGACACGCTTGGAACTTTTACCAGGTCCGTTTAGGACTTGTCTTTGTTTTACGCTCTTTTCTTTTGTATGTTTATTTTATTATTTGTAGGATGGGTTAAGTGGCGTTTTATTGGATCCCATTTAACTCGGGCCATTTTGATGTTGGTTGTATTGTGAGTGTGTATTGGTCATGTTGAGTTTGATGCATCATTTAGTTAGCGGGCGTTAGTATTTAGTTTTGATGTGTAGGTACAGAGTAGGAGTTTGCCGCCTAGGCGTGATGACACACTGGGAGCTTCTACCAGGTCTGTTTAGGACTCGACTCTGTTTTTACTCTCTTCTATTGGATGTTTGATTTAATGCTTGCTGGGCGGGTTAAGTGGCGTTTTATCGGATCCCACTTAACTCAGGCCATCTAGCCGAACAGATTTCCGGATTAATAACCCCTCGAGTATGAGGTCCCTCGAAGATGATTTCAAAAACAAGATCCACCACAAGTTGCCTTCGGGCCTATTATATAAATCCCTACCCAGCCCTATATATATGTAGTTTTCACATTTTCAGTGAGACGAGAGATGGAGAAACCGACTGCACGTACCATGAGCGGATGTCGTGATAGTCAAAGTGGGCTCTGGATTAGTGTCAGCGGACTGTTCCATTCCCGAGGGATCCTGACAACTCCGCGTTTGAGTTCCTCACACCCGGAGAACGTGAAGGTTTACGGGTACTGTTTAGTACAGTGCATGTCCGGACTTGTGGTTCAAAGGGTATTAAAGGTGACTGCTTGAGAGTACTCGGCCTTCGTGGTCAAGGCCAGGAGAAATATGGAGGTAAGGAGAGGGCTTAGGATTTGAGACCAGAAAATGAAGTAAGAAAATGTCGAGAGCGGCATCAGCAGCAGCAGATCAGTAAGTTCGGGATGCTACCGGGGTCTACAGCCCAGTGGCTCCTCAGTAGTGCCCTTCTGAGTGTTCACGTGGACTATATGATGTTTTCTCTCATATGAGAGTTTGCTCTCATAGCTAGCTTGTTATAGTTATTTTATTTTCCAGACCAGTAACACTTGTTACTGACGTGTTTTTATACTATATGTAGGTAATAATCACGAGTTGGAGGAGCCAGCTTAGACAGAGAAGCACTGTTGTAGCTTGCACACATGTCAGTCGATAGAGTGGTTAATACTTTATTTATGATGCTATTATATTGTGAATGATGTGAAATGCTAAGACATGATAGGATATGATTAAATGCAATGAGATGATGTTATGACATGATGAAAAGCTATGACATGATGATAAGAGGTGAGATGTGATCAGAGTGCGCAGCAGAAGTGTGGCCCAAGTTCTATAATGAATATACAGTATATTAGATCATGTGTGATTAAAATTGTTGATATATGCATATATATTGGTATATATTATTTTGACAGGGTGGACCCTAATTGCACTTTTAGGGGAGACTCTGTCCTTTTTATTTTAGAATTTTTATTGAGTTTGATCGTAATTGTATTGGTGTGTGCTTGAATTGCATGTCATTCATGTAGTACCATATTAGGGTTTGTGCATTCATCAATGCATTGCAAGTTGTATCTTCATCTTAAGACGCCGAGATTGGATCTGCATGAGTTAGGTTCGGGTTAGCTGACCTAACTGGGGCCAGTAACATGCCGGTTCGGTTCATGACCGTGAACCGGACTGGATTTGGGGTGTTACAGAATTAGTATGAGAGCCACTCTCGGTCGATTAAGATGTAAGATACTTTTATAGGTGATGTGTGTGCAAAGACGGCTCCAAGTCCAGATGGTAGGTATGCTTCTTTTGATTTTCTTTACATGCAGATCTTTTTTTCATAAGTTGTTTGGATAACAGTGTATTCAGGACCTTATCAGAAGTATGTGGAATTGGCCTTAGTTGAGGTAGCAGGTCATTTCTATGGATTTTTCTCGTGATATCAGACTGTTGTAGGTTAGATATGAGCAAGGAATGTTGTAGTGCTAGCAGAGGTAGAATGGGTATAAGATCTCATCTTATACCAGATTCGAATGTCAGGAGATGTGAGCATGAATCTGACAGGATTGTCATGATGGGCTTAGAGACCCACTAGTTCTGTCCATCGCATAAGTGAATTAGATTATTGACCAGGTGTTCTAGTCTTGCATGTCACCACATTAGTCCTATTTCCATGGGACATGGTGTACATGATGAGAATGAGTTAAAAAGAAGAGGGGTAACAGTAAGAAGCTTGAAGTATAGAGATACTAGTAAGTTAGTTGGCACGTGAGATGGACCACTTTTAGAAGATAGTGATGAATAAGGATGAGTAGCGAAGTGGATCGATAGTCTAATAGGCACTTCACCGCATCCTCTTCCGCTAGTTTATGACCTACGAGTAATTGTTTTGGCTTCACTTTGCTAGACAGAGGTCTCGATATGATGAGGAAAAGATCAGGACCACTATTGAGGGCCAGTCAGCACTGATGAAAGCAGCCACTCCAGATTTCAGGAGATTACAGTGAGTTCAGTATAGGTTTACCATCATATGTGTCAGTACATGATCCAAACCCCTCTGGATTAGACACGTATGGTTGGACAACCTGAGCCTACTTGTTGGCAGCTAAGATATGTAAGAGATAGTAGTGGATTTACAATGCACACGACCAGGATCAGATTTTTTTAGCACTTAGGTAGCACTGTTGCCGACGGAGTTGTACAACTACCGACCGAGTTGCACAACCACTAATCGAGTGCACAACCGCCGACCGAGTGCACAACCACCGACCGAGTGCACAGCCACCGACCGAGTTGCACAACCGCCGACCGAGTTGCACGACCGCCGACCGAGTCACACAACCACCGCCGAGGAGCACAATCGCCGTCCGAGATGCACTACCACCGACCGAAGATGCACTACCGCCGTCCATGTATTGCTCATCTGCCGACCGAATAGATCAGTTAGAGCTTACTAGGATAGTTGTAGGACCAGAATTTGAAGAACAAGATATAGCTACAGCATCATTAGCAGAATAGAGGAGAGTTAGGGAAATTGAAGTTATTCTGATGATATGGCATAGAATCGAACTCCACGAGCTCTCTTGCAATAATTGTCTTGACCTGACACCCTTGGGTCAGATATATATTGCAAGATGACCCCATCAGATACTGTTAATGATAGTTTCATAAGGATGTGCATGGACAGAATCAGGGAACATGATAGTATGACCTCTAGATGGGATGGTCATAATGATCAGATTGTGCAGATTGCATGATAGTATATCCATGGGCCACAACCAGCATACATAGATCAGATGGTTAGTAGACGGTCACACTCTGTTGAACCCACTTAATGATTGGCCAGTAGACGATAGGAGTTTGACTTGTATTAGAGAGTTGAGCATAGATAGACGGTTAGTGAACAAGTGTCCTTTAGAAGGATAGTGATTCCCTTGTGTTTCGCCAGCACAATTAGGTTCTCACCTTGAACCATAGGTTTGAGCCTTACCTTGAGTATAGAGGTACTTTCATGGTACTAATTAGGGTTACAGTACAGGTAGATCTTTGCAGACCGATCTTTCGATGAGGTTTTCAACCCAGCTTGAGAGCGATGTAGACATAGACTTCAAATAGAACAGGCCATGCTAACTAGAGCGTGATATCAGTGTATGCTCATCTTGATTGGTAGCCTTACTTGAGAGTCTACCATAGCAGTAATAGTCATGTGAGTCAAGATTAGTGCTACAAATCGGTACGGGACGGCAGGTCACACACCACTGAAGAGCAGACGAGACACGTGTCGAACCTCATTATGAGTCCCTGTAGACTTGAGGGGAGACAGTAGTTCTTTGGGTCGTTTGAACCCTGCCCGTTTAGCAGTGCGTGACTAGTACAGTATCGAGAAACATGTGCCTACTGTTAGCTGATTGAACTAGAGCCATTTAGGAGCCGTTTCTGAGATTCGTCATTGATTGACTGTTCCACAGCCAAATCACCTGTGGCATAATGAATTATGGTGATCTTAGAGACAAGTCCATAGACCTACCGATATTTTGGCCACCCAGTACGCTACATAGGGTTCATGCTGGACTCCCTTTACATCTTTGGGGTGCCACTATGGATGCAACTATCTATCTAATCAACCGAAGTCCATCAAGCATCTTAGATGGAAAAATACCAGAAGAGGTATGGTCTGGTAAGAAAGTTGACTACTCTTTTCTTAAGGTCTTTGGTTGTATTGCATATGCACATATTAATAGGAAATCAAGAAAGAAGCTTGATTCAAAATCCCTCAAACGTGTATTTCTTGGATATGGGGGTGACGAGTATGGTTACCAGATGTGGGATTTCGAGAACAATAAGGTGTTTCGAAGTCGGAATGTTGTATTCAATGAAGAGTGCATGTACAAAGACAAGAAGAAAGAAAAGAGTGAGGAGTCGAAAGAGACAAGAGTATATGGAGCTTGATGAGACAGATGAAGAGATACCAAGTGCTGAAAATCAAGGATTTGTTCCAAGTGATGAGGAATAATTATCTTCTAAGAAGACCGAACAAGAAGGTTAGTCACAGGCTAATCAACCAAATGGTGATGAATCAGATTCTGAATATTCTGATGCACAAGTTGAAATTGATGACTCAGAACCACCACAGGA
This sequence comes from Piper betle, assembly GCA_033002965.1. Taxonomy (NCBI): domain Eukaryota; kingdom Viridiplantae; phylum Streptophyta; class Magnoliopsida; order Piperales; family Piperaceae; genus Piper; species Piper betle. The sequence goes on from JAURVB010015149.1 coordinate 14,464, forward strand.
GACAGTTGGTGCTCCAAAACCAAGGAGGATCACAAGGGTCAGGAAGCCTACTCAGAAATTAAATTTAATTGCACAACATATTGTGTATACTGATGCAGGAGAACCGGAATCCTCACGATGAAGCCATGGGTGCAAAGCTCATCTTAAGTGGGAGTTGGCGATGAAGGATGAGATGTCATCATTGGAGAAGAATCATACATTGGGGTTGGTGAAGTTGCCACCAAAAAGGAAGGTTCTACAAAACAAGTGGATCTATCGGGTCATGTCTGAAACCAGTGGTGTACAAAGGTATAAGGCAAGACTTGTGGTGAAAGGTTTTGGTCAAAGAAAAGGAATTGATTTTCATGATATATTTGCACTTGTTGTAAACATGACTTCTATTAGAATTATTTTGAGTATTGTGGTTGTAAAGAGATTGTATTTAGAACAACTTGATGAAAATACAGCTTTCCTTCCTGGTGATTTGGAGGAGGAGATCTGTAACGACCCGGCCCAAAGTGCAATGTATGGGCCTAAGTCATTTTTTTAAAATGGTTAACCCAAGTTAAAGATCTATAGCTCACTTATAAACAGGATCTTCTCCCAGTAGGTATTAGATGTGGGATTAAGTTGAGGGATTTCACAATCCACCCACCTTAGGAAATTTCGTATCCGAAATTCTTACACTTGGCCCGTTGCTAACCCCAGCCCACGACCTTCTTTGGCCCATGACCAGCAGACTAGCCAACATCTCTAGTCTAGCCCACCATCTAACACGTAACCAAGTTGCTCTGATACCATTTGTAACGACCCAGCCCAAAGTGAAATGTAATGGACCTAAGTCATTTCTTTAAAATGGTTAACCCAAGTTAAAGATCTATAGCTCACTTATAAACAGGATCTTCTCCCAATAGGTATTAGATGTGGGATTAAGTTGAGGGATCTCATAAGATCTATATGGAACAACCAAAAGGATTTGAAGTCAAAGGTAAAGAAAATATGGTGTGCAATTGAAGAGGAGTCTATATGGACTCAAACAAGCACCAAGACAGTGGTATTTAAAAATTGACAAGTTTATGTTAGATAATGGATTTGCTAGGAGCAATTCAAACCATTGTGTATATCTACAAAAGTTTAATGATGGCAATTACATTATTTTAACTTTGTATGTAGATGACATGCTTGTTGCAGGGACTTATATGGAGAAAATTGTTAATCTCAAAGTGAGGTTAGCCAAGAGTTTTTCCATGAAGGACTTGGGTGAAGCAAAACAACTTCTTGGGATGCAAATTACCTGAAACAAGAAAAACAAGAAGTTGTGGTTATCTCAAGAAGGGTATGTGAAGAAAGTTCTTGAGAGATTCAACATGAATGAATCTAAGCCAGTGACTACTACTTTGGGTAGTAAATTCTAATTGTCAAAAGAACAAGGTGCTAAGAGTGAGGAGGATAAAGCTCACATGAAAACGATGCCTTATGCTTCAGCTATTGGAAATCTTATGTATATTATGGTGAGTACAAGACCAGATATTGCACATGCAGTGGGAGTAGTGAGCAGATTCATGAAAAACCCAGGAAAAGAACACTGGAAGGGAGTGAAATGATTTTCAGGTATTTGAAAGAAACTTCTAATTACTGTTTGTGTTTTGGGGGTGATAATATTGATGTGTAAGGTTATGTAGACTCAGACCAAGCTAGAAATAGAGACAATGACAGGAGTACATTTGGATACATCTTTACAGTTGGTGGAACCGCAGTGAGCTGGGTTTCCAAATTTCAAAAGATAGTTGCTCTATCTTCAACTAAGGTTGAATATGTGGCTGCTACAAAAGCTAGCAAGGAGTATATTTGGATTAAAACTTTAATGAATGAGTTAGGTTTTAATGGGGTTGATTGCAGGTTCTATAGTGATAGTCAAAGTGCAATCCATTTAGCTAAGAACTCGGCATCTCATTCTAGGCTAAGCAAATCCTGTTAAGGTATCATTTTATCATATCTTTGTTAGAAGAAGTAAAATTGAAGTTGGTTAAGATAGATGGTAAAAAGAATCTAGCAGACATGTTGACTAAACCGGTGGAGGGACAAAAGTTGAGTTTTTCCCCACCTTTGGTGAACTTGCACTAACATGCAGGTGAAGGACTTATGCAATGAACAAGTGGAGGAAAAATCAGGACTGGTGTGTTCTAATCAGACTCCAAGTGGGAGATTGTTAATATTTGTAATTATATTAATAATATGTAGCCCATTGTCACATTCAAAATACTAACGGAATCTCGGAATACCAACAGAGGTGATTGTTTGTTGTTCCATTAAAGATGAAGAGTCTCAAAGCTTCTCTATAAATATGGCCTCATTTGCCTCATTATAAGACAAGACAGGATGTGAGTAGATAAAGAGAGAAAAAGAGAGAATATAGAGATAAGAAGAGGGATCAATATTATTCACTAGTTTAATCTTATACAGAGTATTCAGAGAGAGAAATCTTATAATCTCAATAGTATAGGTTGGGCGAGTAATCTTCTTGTACATTTCTATATGTTTGATGGATGTAATCTTTGGTTGAATTAGTGAATTGTTCGTTGTTGTCTCGTGGTTTTTAATTCTCGATAAAAGGAGGGTTTTCCACGTTAAATCTCTGTTTTTGTGGTTTTGTTTTATCTTATTTGTCAGGCATTATTTTCCTATATATTGTATTCACTGTTGTTGATCTCCAACTTTTGGGGATTTTTCTCAACACAACGGACATTCTTCCATTCCAAGTTTGCACACATTTCCACGAGTCTGGCAAAAAGTGATATGAATACGGCTTCAAATTGCTCTAACAATACACACGATTCATCAGAAAACAGTGCCTCAGCTTTGAAGAGAAGGGGACCTAAAGTTGTTTCAGATATAGATAAAGAAAGTGTTGTACTATATCCTGGGAATGTTCAAGTTCAAGTTGAAAAAGAAAATTGTAGAGCTAAATCAAATGTTGTTGGGCATGGACTCACCAAATGGTTTTCTGGGTGCATCAAATAGTCATGCACAAACTATTCAAACTTGCTTTAATGAACATTTAAATAAGGAGGCTAAAGATGAAATCTCAGAGTGCAGTTTTAGTTCGAGGTCCGAGGAGAAATTAGGGCCTGGTAATGGGACTTTATCACAATCTCAAAATAGTTTGGATAGATTAAACCGTCAAAAAGGTCCACGCATTGCAAAGGTGGTGAGAAGAGTGAACTGCATTGTTGAGCTTCTTGAAGTTGGGGCAGTTATGCCGAGCAAATTGTGGTTGAACAATCGGGCTATATTTCTAAATGGTATTCCAGTTTTTTATAGTAATTTGTTACAGATGATGATTTGAATTTCTTATGATGATTCTTTTTATCTGAGTGTAGGGTTTAGAAGTCGAGTCAAGTACTTGAGCATATTTGATCTAACTAAAATGCGCTATTATGTGTCTGAGATTCTTGAATCGAGCCAGCTTGGTGTTGGAGTCCCTCATCATACGATGAATGTGAGAAGACATGCAACTACATGGGGAATCGTAAAGACATAGAGTAACTCTAAGAGGTACGAGGAATTTGAGTAGAATTGTGGAAAACAAGGAGTATTTGGTATTTGGCTCTTCATATCTACGAGGTTGGCTGTATCTTGAGTATGTGTCTTTATATATACATATATTAATATATATATAATTGTATTGTGAGGTAAGAATATATATAGATAACTGAATTGAAGAGAGTACATAATTGAGAGTGTCGTTTTAATTATGAATTGTGAGTTTTCCAATTAGGTGTATGTATTCTAGTTGGAGATTGTGGTCATTTCTAATTGGAATGTGTTCTAGTTAAAGATTGTTAGTTGTTTCAAATTTGAGAGTATGTGAGGATTTTATAATTGGAGTAATTTGTGTACTTATTATAGGTAATAGTGAATGGTTTGTAGTTTTCCTTATAGTTTTAGGTTCCACATTAAATTATTTGTGTTTATTGACTCTTGTTCATTACTTGTTAAAGCATATCAACAAATTTTGGAATTTTTTGTGTTATAATCCTAACACTTGGACCATTATTTAAGGTAATTAAATTCAATATTTTAGTTGATGTTATGGTCTAAGGTTGTGGTGATATATGCTTGAAAAAGCAATGTCCCGTCTTATATTAGCGTCCATATGCACTGCATTTTGTTTATTGGAGGTTTTTCTCAAGTGTTGATTTTATGAGCCCGTGGAGGAACATCCCACCGAGGTGTTTATACATCTCTGCGCTGCCAAATGTTGGGATATGGAGCGGGAAAGAGTAAATTTGAGATCCGGAAGCAACACACCCCGGGGAAAGTGGGCCTTCCTCCCTTGCAGCCTCCTAATTCTGTTGATGGCCTTGAAATGTTTGGTTTTTCATCGTCTACTGTTGTCGAGGTAGGCAGCCTCCCACTATCTTTTCATTCAACCTGTTGAACAGTCTTACAAATACTGATTGCGCAGTTGGTTATCGTCTCTCACTCATCAGAGCAGCCCACGACCACTTTCTTCAACAAATGCAACGATATTAGACAATATATGCAATAGAGATGACCTTTACTTGACAAGCCCATATCCTTTTTAAAGTGGATCTCAGATAGATTGTGTTTTTATCTACTTAACATTTGTTGACAGGCAATTGAAGCCAAGGATGGTGATCATCTTTGCGTAGAGTACTGGAGCTCCAAGTCTCACTGCAAGGAGCTAGTGACTACTCTCGCAGGCAATTGCACGCTGGACATGAAAACGGATACGAAGGAATTGTATACAAATCAAGAACTACAATTTGGAAAGAAGACAACACCTGGTGGAGTAGAGAAGGCACTTAAGGGGCTTTTAAGAAAAGCTGATCCGGCAGAATTGGTTGCTTTAAGAAGCTTGTTAACCGATGACAAGGGAAACAATTCTTTGGAAATTGTTACTCGCCTTATTAAGATTTCCTGACCAGATCCAATGTGCATTCCTCCAAAATCTCATATCAATTCATCCTATTTTTTAATTCTTTTTGTTTTTGTTTCTGATTAACATATGATGCCTGATCTGTACACGGAGAAATTCAATTTATGATAACGGAGGAAAATTAATATGGGAACACAATTTTTAAAGCTTGCCACCAATAGAAAGACGACTTTGTTGACTCATTATCATGAATCGTGTTAAATAGTTTGGGTTTTGATTGGTTCAGACGAAAGAAATAGAAAATTTATGAAATTTATAAATAGTATTTTATAGCAGAAGTTGATTTTCTATGAAAAAGTTGCAATAGTTTCTACAAATGGTCTCTAAAATTTTATAACGACAAAATTTTTTACTAAAAATAAAGGAAAATGGAAGAAATTCTTTAGTAGAAGAGAATTTGTATCATAATTAATTTGTTTATATCATAACTCACTCTTCATAAGTAATAATTAAATTTCATATATTGTTACATTTCTTTGGTATCAACCGAATGGACCCTAATATAAAATCTAGAAGTGAAGACATAGTAAATATGCAAGCAAATGCAAATCCAAGCATTTCCCACTCACCTGGCAGGGGAAGGGGGAGCTGCTAGAGGAGGGAGGGGTCAAGGGCGAGGTGGTGGCTGCGGCGGGACGGTAGGGTTGACGGAGAGCGGGGAGGGGTGGCAGTCGTGGCTGGACAGCGGGGTCGAGGGGAGTGGGGAGGGGTGGCATCCGAGGCAGGGGAGATGAGGGAGTCGCGAGCAGCCGGCAACAACTTCCACCCTCACTGCAGACGCTCCCCCACCCCACCCACCCCGGCAAACACCCACCTCACCCATCTGCAAATGCCCCCCCCCCAACCCGCCGCGAACGCCCCCCTCCCCCACTGTGGACACCCCCCTCTCTCGCCCACAAACGAACCCCCCCTCGCCGTCGAGGCCCTCCCTCCCCTGCGAACGACCAGGCAGCATTCCCCCCTCCCTTGTCTGGGCGGCCGTGGCCGGAACCTAGCCGCCGTCGAAAAAGAGGGGTGGAGGAATTTTTATTGTTTTCTTGTTTTCATCAAATTTAGGTCGTCCGATCATAAAGATGGTCATATTAGAGTTTGGACAGGAAAATTTTCTTATTTCTGGCACAGGTAAGTGCCTCATATATATATATATATATATATATAGTAGTCAAACTTGCTCATGTTCGACTAGAAGTCAACTCGACTCAAAACATTTTGAACTTGACTCAAACTCTAAATAAATGAGCTGATCTTGAGAATGACTAGACTCAATTCAACTTACTCGATTAGAACCCATAGTAATATTCATTTATACAAATAATAATTAGTATTATTCCAAGGTTTAAATAAAATTTAAAACTATTATATTTTTAAAAATTAGTTTAAAGTAAAATATATAGTGTAAGTGACATCAAATTTGTCATTTTGACAATATTTTAGAACTGTCAAAGAATTATGCAGCTCAAATCAAAATTTATTAATTATTAATTATATTTTGGCTGTCAAAACCATTAAAAGACGGTAAAAACAGTGGTCACTGACGTGGTACCATTTAACTATCAGAAAATGACAATCAGTGAGCCTTCGATCGCTCTGCACCACTTACCACCCCGTCTCTTTAGGATGTGTTTCTTTTTGCAGGCCAAGCAAGCATTTTAGGGTGCTTTTCTTCCTCCTCGTTACGAGGTTGTGTATTTTCAGGCCCTTTCATTGACGTCTCTAACTTTTGTTCAACATTTCACATATATATATGTTCTCTTAAATTAATGAGAGGAAGGTAGTAGTAGTTATTCCCAGCTTTAAGGAGTCATCTTCCATTTTTGTACACTTGTTTTCAATTTCAAATTAGAAAAAATGGGACAAAAAACAATACTCAGAGTTGAAGTTAGTTTGAGGGTAAGAATTATCCACATTTCTAAAAGAGAGAAGAAAGGCATCTATACTTATCTTTGACAAAAAATATTAATCAATATTTGGCATAGTACTTTTGTTTGCCAATGCTGGAGCATTGTTTATTCTTGTCTTTGCCATGCTTCCTTCCCTGGCTAATAGGCTATAAATGTATCACATAGTTTCTATTCCTTGTTGCTGATTATTAGACACAAGGTCTTCTTGGATCTGTTGTGTGACAAAATCAAGCTTCTTTTGGCAGGTGAGTGGATTAGTATTTGTCATCTTGTATGAATTATTAGTTCAAAGGCATATTTGGTTTGCCTTTTCTTTTTATTTTTTTCGCCATAGCTTCCACAATGACTTGGTTAATCTGTTAGCTAACAAAATTAGAAATGTAATGATATTCTATTATTCCCTACAGTTCTTGTTCCAACGAGTATGATTATTACTATCACCATGATTACCTTTGTTATTGTGATGCTCATTATTTTGGACAATTGTTACTTTTGCTAAAAAACTTTTTTTATATTTGCAATGTAGTAGTTTCATGAATCAATATGCCGATCTATGTAGACGAAGATCTCTTATTCCCAAAATTTCGACAGTGCATAAATCTAATTTACCGTTCACAATGGCTGATGAGTTGTGGGACTATTATACTCCTCATACTAGATAAGACAACATAACACTTAAATTAAATAGATAATCCTTCTCTAACATTTCTGGCAACATAGATTTGCAAATTCAATAAACACAAAATAGCTTTATGTTTGGTGTGAATCAAGAATGCCTCCAATTTTTTTCTTGCTCTAATGTTTTCTTTATTAGTAGTGTTTAAAGTCTAACTTAAAATTCTAAAACGTTTATTGGCATCAATGAATTATATTTGCAGAAAAAGAAGAAGAAATCTCAAATCAATAGGATTTAGCGATGAAATTTAAACTAGATGAGTCTCAGAAGTTTCTCAAGTGATTAATCATTTGGGTAAATGACCTAAAACTCATTTTCAGAGTAATGCTCTGACATTTCATGAGACTAAATTGCTTGGCATTTTACAGTGACAACATGTTGTCAGGATCAGACAATCCAATTCAAGTTTTTCAAAAGTTCTTGACCCTTTTCAAAGATCGTTTAACCATGCAATCACCTTCTTTGGATCAGAGCTTCATTAACATAAAAGAGCATCTTAGAGACATTATTGATGCATTGCAAGAAATTGACAAATGGAAGAAGCAAATTGCTGACAATTTCGAAGTCAAAATTCGATCTCTCAATCAATTCTCTCAATCCACTCATGGTCTCTTTGAGACTGAAAATTTCATGAAGAATGTTGAAGAAGGGGTTAGTGAGGCAAAACAAAAGATGAGTGATTTTGTTCCTAAATTTGCTTTGGACTGGCATATGAAAAAGGCCAATAGATCAAGCAACAGATCAAAGTTACGTTTATCGGAGAGATGTTAGAAAAATAAGGGAATATTACTGCAACATGAATGACCAGCTAAGAGAGTGTTTCTTCTGCATGTCCATTTTTCCGGAGAATGCTGTCATAAAACCAAGAGACATGATCTACTGGTGGATTGGAGGGGACTTGGTGAATGAGACACAAAGCAAGACATGTGAGCAGGTTGGCAAGGAACAGATCAGTGAGCTATTGAGCAACAATTTGATCTGGCCTTCAAATCATCGAAGAACTTGTGTGAGGGTGGATCCTACCATCCTAGACCAAGCAATTTCTGATGCTAATAGTCGCAAGTTTTTCGCATTTGATTCTGAACGCAGACCAATGTCTTGGTCATTTGGAGGTGCTCCTCACGCTTGCTTGAATAGAATTCAACAATATCAAATAGCAAGTGTTTCTCCTCCGACTGATTCATGCGAGCTCATCTCATTGCTTAACACATCCGGGCAGAACATTTTGTTCTTCAAAGATGTTCATTATAAATTGGAGAACTTGAAAGTTTTGCAGCTGGGAAGGTTGTCTAACAGTGAT
>JAURVB010015150.1:0-12478 GCA_033002965.1 Piper betle
TTTGGGACCGGCAAAGCAAATCTTGGGAATGTCCATTCGGTGTGACAGGGGAGATAGAAAGCTTTGGGTGTCACAGGAGAAGTACATAGAAAAGGTACTTGAAAAATTCAACATGAAAGATGCAAAGCCGGTTGGAGTTCCACTTGGGGGTCACTTCAAGTTGAAGAAAAGTGACTTAAGTGAAACAGAAATGAAGGAAATGAGAAAGGTTTCTTATGCTTCTGCAGTTGGTAGTTTGATGTATGCTATGGTTTGTACAAGGCCTGATATAGCATATGCAGTTGGAATGGTTAGTAGACATTTAGCAAATCCGAGCAAAGAACATTGGCAAGCAGTTAAATGGATAATGAGGTACTTGAGAGGTACGTCCAAAATGTGTTTGTGTTTTGGAAGTGATAAACCTTTATTGGTTGGCTAGCCCGATGCAGATATGGCAGGTGACTTGGAAACAAGAAGGTCAACATCTGGGTTTATTGTTAATTTTGCTAATGGGGCTGTGTCTTGGCAGTCTAGGTTGCAAAAGTGTGTTGCATTATCCACAACTGAAGCAGAATTTATTGCTGCTACAGAAGCTTGCAAAGAGATGCTATGGACTAAGAGATTTTTGAATGGAATTGGCATTGAACAGGAGAGATACATTGTACACTGTGATAGCCAGAGTGCAATTCACCTGAGTAAGAATTCATGTTTTCATTCAAGGAGCAAACACATTGATGTGAGATATCACTGGATAAGAAATGTGTTGGAAAGTAAATCTCTTGAGCTAACAAAAATTCATACTGAAAGAAATGTTTCAAACATGATGACTAAAGTTGTGTCAAAGGAGAAACATGTTTACTGTAGGAATGGAGCAGGCATGGATGGAACTTCCCATGTTGGCTAGAGGTATTTCATGGAGTCGGGAAGGGGAGGTTTGTTGGGTTGTCCCTCCTCCGTAAATACATGAATTAACAACCCTGTTTTGGGCAAAAACCAAGATTTTCCAGATTTGGTTAGTTGAAAGGGATAAAAGCAACGTACGACGCTTTTCTTCTTTGGGGCTTTTTCTGATTTATGGGTTTTGGAGAAAAACTGCTGCAAAGGGAGAAAGAAAATTGTGCGGATTGAAGAAAGGTGATTGCTTTGTTGAGATTGGCTTGCAATCGTCAATAGTAACTTCGCCAAGTTCTTAATCTGTAATATTCTTCATTTATTGTCTTCTACGACTTTATACCAATTTTGTAGAAAGTACAGTAAATTGGTATTGGGAGTTTGTTCTCCTGTAGATCTATTCTGTATCAAAATTGTGATATAATGAATTTGATCTGGTCGTTTGCCCCGTGGTTTTTTTCCAAATTTGGGGTTTTCAACGTAAAATTATCTTGTCGCTCTCTCTATTTGCTTGGTAGTTTTCATCCTTATGTGTTGAAATAGGGGATTTGTATTTGGTTTGTTTGGTTAATCCCAACACATTTTAGTCGGATCAAATATGCTCAAGTACTTGACTCGACTTCTAAACCCTACACTCAGATAAAAAGAATCATCATAAGAAATTCAAATCATCATCTGTAACAAATTACTATAAAACTGTAATACCGTGTAATACCATTTAGAAATATAGCCCGATTGTTCAACCCACAATTTGGTCGGCATAACTGCCCCAACTTCAAGAAGCTCAACAATGCAGTTCACTCTTCTCACCACCTTTGCAATGCGTGGACCTTTTTGCCGGTTTAATCTGTCCAAACTATTTTGAGATTGTGATAAAGTACCATCACGAGGCCGAAATTGCTCCTCGGACCTCAAACTAAAACTGCACTCTGAGATTTCATCTTTAGGCTCCTTATTTAAATGTTCACTAAAGCAAGTTTGAATAGTTTGTGCATGACTATTCGATGCACCCAGAAAACCATTTGGTGTAATAAGTCCATGTTCAACAGCATTTGGTTTAGCCCCACAATTTTCCTTTTTAACTTGAACTTGAACATTCCCAGGATACAGTACAACACTTTCTTTATCTATATCTGAAACAACTTTAGGTCCCCTTCCCTTCAGAGCTGAGGCACTCTTTTCTGATGAATCGTGTGTATTTTTAGAGCAATTTGAAGCAGTATTCATATCACTTTTTGCCAGACTCGTGGAAATGTGTGCAAACTTGGAAGTGGAAGAATGTCTGTTGTCTCCAGCAAGGTCACTGTGGCTTCCACCTGCTGACGAGGAGTTATACAATTCATGTTCTGCACTTGAGCTGCTCAAAGGCTGGTGCATTTTGACTACTGAGGTGAGGGTACTCGCATTTGAATTGCATGAAGAGTGATCTCTGTTTGATTGATTCTTCTGAAAATGACCATTTGAATCTCCAATGTGAACAAGGTCCTTTTCAATCAAAGAATAGCATCTGCCATGTTTGGATTCTGTTACATCTGGTTTTTTATTTTCATGGGATGATATGATTGATCCATGTGCATTTGCATTCAGAAAAGACCCACTGACCACTTTTTCGTTTTTCTCCTTCGAACTGACTGCAGTTACCATTACTGAATTATCTTGTCCTCTGCAGGAATAGATAGGAAGATTCTGACTAACTCTTCTGGGGACAAAAGAACTCAATGCCAATCCAAGATTTAATTTAGCCCACTTATGTATTGCACTTAATTTCCCTTCCAGTGCCTCCAGTAAAACTAGTAGCTCACTTATTTCATATCTGAAAATAAAAAATCTTGAACTCCAACCACATGCACATAAACTTTTAGCATGAATCAAGCACGCAAAACGATCTGAGGAGCAATCACAACCAGAAGCTGAAAGGTGCAAATCGTAATAACAAAAAGCACATTCTTTCTCGCTGGCAGCATCAAAGTCTTTGTCCATTCTCCTTGAACGCAAAGAACTGAAGAAGGATTCTCTTCTTGCATGTTCCATCTCCACACGTGCCTGTTTGAAACAACACAGAGGATCAAGACAAAATATCAAATCTGAACTCATGATTCAACAGTATTTGCAATGTTAATTTAAGAAATGTAACCCATCATAACAACTCATCTCCTATAAGGATATGCACTTTCATAAAGGAGAGATAATCGACTTAAAGAGATGGGAAGCAAACCAATACTAAATGAGGGTGAATTTTGACATATAGCACAAATAAGTGTTGAAAATTTCCAAAATATGGTTTAGACACATCCAATTACTTTAGAAGTATAAAGATGAGAATATAGTAAGATTAATCCATGATATGATCTCATTTGAACCCATAGGCCTAATGCACACTAAGCTTTCACTGCAAAACATGAACTGATACAGACAATGAAAAGAATGGCCTTACCATCGTCCACAAAAAAATTACTTGATTAGATCATGTCTCATTGATTAAAATATAAAAATAAAAAATAAAAAACAACGGTTGAAGTTGTCAGCATCATAAGGTCACTCAATTAGACTCTCTGACTACATTACAAGATACAAAAAATAACTTAAGTGCTTTTGATAATATACCACCTTAAAAAATACCTTAAGTGTTTTTACTTCTTTCTTTCCTTCTATTATTATCAACCGATAAAGTATTAATACTTGATGCTCTACCACCAAACAGGCTCTATTTCATTAATTCGTAGTTCAAGATTGTACTAACTACATTATCAAACCTCAGAGCCCTCTTTGATGCATTGCTAATTGTCAATACAATATTATTTTAACTATCCGGTAATGAACATAAACACATCAAAGCTCTAACATCATTAGTAAATATGACATCTAAGGATTCAAGTTATGCCCAAATAGTGTTAAACTTATTTAAATGATTTGTGACAGATTAATCATCAAGCATCTTCAAAGTAATCAAACTTTTCAACAAGAAAAGTCTATTAGAAGTAGATTGTTTCTCATAATACCTACCTAACGCTGACATTATACTTGAAGTGGTATTCTCTTTGGAGATGTTGAAGGCAATCCGCTTTCTCAAACGTAGCCAAATTTGTGCCAAAGCCTTCTTGTCTAACAATGTCCATTCCTCATTTGTCTTCTTTGGCTTTTCTCCCGTCGGTGGCAAATATAGATCCTTTTGATACAAATAGTCTTCCATCTGCATCTGCCACCACTGAAAATTTTTTCCATCTAACTTTACTATCTTTCCCTTTCTGTCTTCCTCCATGACTCTCCACTCAAAATCATCTTTGATCAAAGTGAAACACCATCCAACTTGGGTCTGATACCATTTGTTACAAAATTGATTGGGAATTTCAATTTGTAGCAATCATCAAAATAACAATAACAAATACAAAAATAAAATCAAGCACGATGAACGCATAAATTTAAAGTGGAAAATCCTCCTAGATCAAAAACCATGGTACACATAATCAAAAGCTTCCACTATATTTAAAGAGATTGCAACATTCTTACCACATCGCCAACACCCAATACAATGAGATTACAAAGTATCTATAACCCAAAACCTTCTTGCAACAAAGAACAAAGATCTCCCCTTGCAATAACCCAAACAAATAGTCTCACATCAAACACAACATAGGGTAAGATCCTATATATAAGTGAGGATGTGCTTATAAATCTTTAATTCGATTAATCACTTTTGAAGAGATGACAAGGCTTATTAGTTTGCATTTGGGTCGGTTCGTTACAAGTATCAGACCCAACCTACGGTCGTATTGGATGGTGGGCTGGACTAAGAAAGAGGAAGTTTTGGGAAAAGAATTCTGTGGGCAGAATTTCTTGGAGAAAGAAAGGTCGAATATAAGAAGTTCAAGGAGTCTAAAAAGAGAATTTCGAAGACAAAATTTCTTAAAGGTGGATGGACTGTATTAAAAAATAATAGTCTCATATCTAACACGTCCTGGGATAAGATTTAATATATAACTGAGGATGTATCTATAATTTTTCAACTTGATTAATCACTTTTAAATAGATGACAAAGCCCAACAGTTTACACTTGGGTTGGGTCGTTACACCTCTTTTACCCAATCTCATAAAATTAGGTTACCATGAAGAAGAACAAGAGAAACAACATAAAAAATCCGTCTTCGAATAGCTTAGAACCGTCCACAACTGCCAACCTAGTTTTTGCACGCGTTCGGTGCCCAGGAGCCCAAAGAACGGGCACTTGGGCTCTCACATCCTAGTTAGGGATGTGTTCTCCCAATACATGAGAGAACCTGAGCGCTCGCTTGGGTATTCTGCTCCTTGTCTTCCTTTTTGCTCCTTTTCTTCTTCTTCTCATCTAGCCATCCCCTCCAACTCCGACATGTCTCTGGTGATCCTTCGGCGACAATAGGGCTACACGCTACAACACTTTACATCCATTTTCCACTTGAAATCTAGAAACATGTGTAAAAAATGTAGGACGACTCTTTGAAACTAAGAACAATAGTGATACCCTTTCTTTCAACAATGAGAAGACAACATATATATATGCAACATATTAAACAAAAATTTGGCATCTATCTTGAGGGTCTAGCTTTCCCTGGGTTGGCAAATTTATCTTTCTGCATACCTCAAGAGGATTGGGTGTGTATGTAATACGTACTTTTAAGAAATTAATCTATCGTTTGTGATATAGTTCTCTTAAATATATTATCTCCAAAAATTAGACTCAAGTCTATACCCCAATAATGATAAGATCCTGGTCATAATTTTTAAAACCGGACCGGACCTGCTAATTCAAACATGTATAACGGCTATTGGGTTCCGGTCCAATTGGGCTTAAACTCTTATATCGCAAAGCAAATCGGGTTTTTTCCTCGTTTTTTGTACAAAACGGCAACCGACGGTATAAGGAAGCCGACCCGGTTCAATGCATAAGCGTGAAACTAAGGTCGGACTCACCTATCCCTCTCTCCCAAAATAGTGAGGGGTTTCTCGTTGGACTTGAAGCTGGCCTGATTGGGTTGATGTTCTGGTGGGAGGTATTTTCTCCTCCCCTTCCAATTATAGGCAAATCTATAGGCTACAAGGCCAGAACTTCAGCAAAATCTGAAGGAGTATTAACAACTTCATCTTCACCCCTAGCCACCTGTTTGCTTTGCAGCCTATGTTTGATGTCTTGATCATATTTATGCTAGAACAAAAGGTATATATTGCCATTCTTTGGTATCTTATGGGTGAAAAGCTCGTTGGGTTTTGCCGTTGTTATTTCATTTGTTCTCGAATGACATCTATATCTATAATTTTTTTGCTACTCATGTATAAAATATCATTTGTTTGGTTTGTGATCACTCATACAAACTCGGATCAACTGCCAAAAACGAGAAAAGAAACATTTTTTTTAAAAAAGGCCATTTCCCAATTGGGAGAGGATCGAATCTACAATCGTTGATCTACGATTCGGATGGTGAAAAGATGGAAGAATGGGTGGGAGATGGATTGGAGGAAGGAGGTGGTCGGGAGTGGACGGATCTGACAAAAAAAAAGAGCTAAATGGTTATTTAATTTATCTTTTTATTGATGAGTTTTTTTCAAAAAAAAAAACTTTTTAATATCATCGATGGTGGGAGCCACAACCGATCATCGAGGTTGACCCAGAGCAGCCACACCATGGCAAAGAGCGTAGCAATATCCGGCCGCCCATACCCAAAAATGACTAGTCTTGGTTAAGTGCAACTAAGGTCTAGCCACCCCGGGCCTAATAAGTTCAAATTAGTAAAGGTAAGATCCTTTAAAAATTGGCGTCACATGAGTCCAAATTAATGATGATGTGTATATAGATCCTCTGGGTTAATTTACTATCACCATGATTGCCTTTCTTATTGTTATGCTCACTATTTTGGACAATTGTTATTTTTGCTTAAAAACCATTTTTTTAAAACATGAACTGCAGGCAATAATATTACATTTCTAATTTTGTAAGCTAACAGAATAACGAAGTCATTGTGAAAGCTATGGCGAAAAGAAATAAAAAGAAAAGGCAAACCAAATATGCCTTTGAACTAATAATTCATACAGGATGACAAATACTAATTCCACTCACCTGGCAAAGAAGCTTGACTTTGTCACACAACAGATCCAAGAAGACCTTGTGTCCAATAATCGGCAACGAGGAATAGAAACTATGTGATACATTTATAGCCTATTAGCCAGGGAAGGAAGCATGGCAAAGACAAGAATAAACAATACTCAAGCATTGGCAAACAAAAGTATTATGCCAAATATTGATTAACTTTTTTGTCAAAGATAAGTATAGATGTCTTTCTTCTCTCTTTTAGAAATGTGGGTAATTCTTACCCTCAAACTAACTTCAACTCTGAGTATTGTTTTTTGTCCTTTTTTTCTAATTTGAAATTAAAAACAAGTGTACAAAAATGGAAGATGACTCCTTAAAGCTAGGAATAAATACTACAACCTTCCTCTCATCAATGGAAGAGAACATACATATATGTGAAATGTTGAACAAAAGTTAGAGAAGGATTTACTGCAACCTAGCAAAGCCTATAACCCACTATACTTTGGGGAGACCAAAACCGTCATCTCCAAGAGATAAACTCCTGACGTCAATGGACGGGCCCACATCAGGGCCTGAAAATACACAACCTCGTAACAAGGAGGAAGCAAAGCAGCCTAAAATGCTTGCTTGCGCTGCAATAAGAAACACATACAAGCGAAAAGGTCCTAAAGAGATGGATGTAAGCAGGTGCAGTTACAACGCAATCGAAGGCTTACTATTTATCATTGACCATTTTTCTTGCCCTCTGTCGTTACCCACTTTTAATCGTTTTGACCGTCAAAATATAATTAATAATTAATAAATTTTAATTTGAGCTACATAATTCTCTGACAATTCTAGAATATTATCAAAATAACAAATTTAGTGTCACTTACGTTATATATTTATGTTAACCAAATTTTTAAAAATATAATAGTTTTAAATTTTAATAAACATTGGAATAATACTAATTATTATTTGTATAAATGAATATTAGTCTAGGGGTATTAATCGAGCAAGACCGGTTGAGTTTAGCCATGCTTAAGATGAACTCATTTATTTCAAGTTTGAGTCCATGTCAAAATTGTTCGAGTCGAGTTTGAGTTCTAGTCAAACAAAAGCAACTTTGATTATTTTCCATATATATATATATATAATAACTTTAAATAAAATTAATTATGAAAGTTTAAATAGTTTAATTTTATCTCAATTCTATACCAAATAGTTTGTTTGGAAACAAAATCTTTGTATTATCATGTAAAACTATCATTATCATGTAATTATATTGATTAATTTTTTATATTTTATATAAATGACTATATAAAAATTATATAAAATATTATATCTAATGTAAATTATCGAGCTTCAAGTCAAGTCGAGTCTCTACTATTACTATTTTATTAAAAGTAAATGTTTGTTTTTTAAAATAAAAATTTAGTAATATTTATGGGGTGTTAACAGCTCAATTGAGCTCAGATTCACTCGATGTTTGACTCGATTTCATTTGCATTAAAGTTCAACTTGAATCCTTTTTTTGAAGTAAAAATGATGCAGTGAAACAGTAAACCAATCAACTATTTACAACCATTCTAAGGAGGGAAAAAGACGCGAAAAGAGTTTGGGTCACTAGGATCAGCTGGGCAAAAGCTCGCAAGTTCCCGACTAGGTGATGACATTAAGTGGAGAGGGAGGAACAGGCTGGCCGAAATGAGTCGACCGGAGGGGGAAATTAATATATCTTCAATGTATTTTATAGAATTTAAAGTAATATATATTTAATTTATGAGCTAAAAGGATGATCCTAAATTCTTCAAAATGATTCTCCCATACTACTTTCTACTAATGCAACCGGGGGGCAGTTGCGGCGAGGCACAGTGTTTGATCATGACAAGTTTGATTCATCATTTAGTTAGCGGGCGTTAGTATTTAGTTTTGATGTGTAGGTATGAAGTAGGAGCTCGCCGCCTAGGCGCGATGACACGCTTGGAGCTTCTACCAGGTCCATTTAGGACTCTGTTTTACGCTCTTCTATTGTATGTTTATTTTATTATCTGCAGGACAGGTTAAGTGGTGTTTTATCGGATTCCACTTAACTCGGGCTATTTAACCGAACAGTTTTTCAGATTAATAACCCCTCGAGGATGATTTCGAAAACAAGATCCACTACAAGTTGCCTTCGGGCCTATTATATAAATCCCTACCCAGCCCTATATATATGTAGTTTTTGCGTTTTTAGTGAGACGAGAGATGGAGAAACCAACTGCACGTACCATGAGCGGATGTCGTGACAGTCAAAGCAGGCTCTGGATTAGTGCCAGCGGACTGTTCCATTCCCGAGGGATCCTGACAACTCCGTGTTTGAGTTCCTCACACTCGGAGAACGTGGAGGTTTACGGGTACTGTTTAGTACAGCGCATGTCCGGACTTGTGGTTCAAAGGGTACTAAAGGCGACTGCTTGAGAGTACTCGGCCTTTGTGCTCAAGGCCAGGAGAAATATGAAGGTAAGGAGAGGGCTTAGGATAAAGTTTTACGTAAAGTACTGAAAAAGAAGTGTCATGAGTGGCACAGTACCAGATAGATCAGGATGCTGTCGAGTCAGCTGCTCAACGGCTCCTTTGTAGTTCCCCTTATGAGAGTTCTTGAGTAAGATATATGCTTGTTTGCTTTCTATGAGAGTTTGCTCTCATGTTCCAGTTTGATATTAGTTATTTTCCAGACCAGTAACACTTCTTACTGACATATTTTTATACTATATGTAGGTAACAATTACGAGTTGGAGGAGCCAATTGGACGGAGGAGCACTGTTGTCGCTTGCACACATGTCAGTCAATTGAGTGTTTATATTGTGTTTATGATATTATTATATGGTGTGAATAAATGCTTGAAACATGATGATGTGACGTGATTAATTGTTAAAACATGATGATGTGACATGATTACATGTTAAGACATGATAGAATGTGAAACA
Source organism: Piper betle (assembly GCA_033002965.1). NCBI lineage: Eukaryota > Viridiplantae > Streptophyta > Magnoliopsida > Piperales > Piperaceae > Piper > Piper betle. The sequence continues at coordinate 9,877 of JAURVB010015150.1, forward strand.
TGAATAGAGTGCGCAGTGGAAGCGTTGTGGGTTCTAGAATGAGTTTATAGTATATTAGATTGTGCGTTAATAAAATTGTTGATACATGCATAATACTTATATATATTATTTTGATAAAGTGGACCCTAATTGCACTTTTAGGGGAGACTTATGTCCGTTGTATTTTAGAATTTTTATTAATTTTGATCGTAATTGTATTGTCGTATGAATTACCTTGCACGTCATTCATGTAGTATCATGTTAGGATTTTGAGCATTTATCCATGCATGGCAAGTCGTATCTTCATCTTAAGACGCCGAGATTAGATCTGCACGAGTTGGGTTCAGGTTAGCTGACCTAATCAGGGCCTGTAACATGCCAGTTCAGTTCACGAGCATGGACCAGATTTAGGGTGTTACACACGGCGATGGGGTGACAAGGGCGACAGGGGATGCGACAAAAGGACGGAGAGGGCAACGATGGGGCGGCGGGCGAGGTGGGGGGTGGGGGGGGGGTGATGGGGCAACAGGGCGACGAGGGCGGCAACGAGGCAGCGGGGCGGGGGGGGGGGCAATAGGGCGACAGGGCGGCGAGGGCCGCGACAGGGCAGGACGGGGGGCAATGGGGGCTGGGACGAGGCAGGGCCGGCTGGGGGCAATGGGGGCGGGGACGAGGCGGGTCCGGCAGGGGGCCATGGGTTAGGGAAGGGGGGGGGGATGAGGCAGGGTCGACGGGGGGAGGCAGGGAGAGGAGGATGGGCGGCGTTGGGGAGAGAGAAGGGGGAGGGGGGGAAGGAAAAGGTGGTGGCATTTTCGTAATTAAAAGTTAACTCGAGTAAAAAATAATAACTAACTCCAAATAATTCAAAAAATCTGAAAAAATATGAAAAAATATCATAAAATATAATACATATAATAATATAAAAATGACATCAAAATTACATGTTTTATAACTAATGAGCCACTAATTTTGACTAAGTTAAAATTTTTATATATGACCGACTTGGACTGATTCAACTGAACCGATTCCTAACCAATTTAGACCGATTCGATCCGATTCAGTGACTCCTTCGAAAACCTATTCTAATTCTGATTTTTGCAACCAAGCTTAAAACAAAGCCGTACAGCTTGACCTTACCGCTGATTTATATTCATCCTTCCTATCACAGATTGCCAATTTTTCATCTATTGACGTGTCTTCTGCTGCCTACCACCTTTCCTCTCCCATCTGACTTTGGCAATCTTCTTCAAGAAGTGCCCTTCCTTGCGACAATCTGGCTGATCAATCACCAAAAATAATGACCTCTTCCAAAATAGCATTAAATCCTGCTTACCTCTCAACTCCCTGGTCATAGATGTATAGAAAAAATTACCCCAATAGGCGTAAAAATTCTCTTAGTTTTTCTACTCCAGGTCTTCCACCTATTTGAAGATCAAAAGTCGCTAGGGATGAAGTTGCCAGGGAGAACAATAGAAGTAGTACAACTATTAAGGGTACCTTTCCAATGACTAAGGAAAGGTAAGACAAGGCAAAGAGCCCCAGTCCAAGGAAGAAGGAAGCCATTTTCAATTTCACCCACTTTGGCCGAACTAGGAAAAACACCACCATGCATAAAGATGCTCCTGACCGAGTAAAGAACCGAGCAAGAACTAATTCACAAAAGCTAAAAATCCAACTCCGAGGAGAAATGCACTTGGCTCCATCTGAACAATGGCCACAACTGTTTGCTTAGCAAACTCACCAACTACAAGAGGCAGCATTGCAAGTGCTATCATCTTAAAAATATCTTTGAATATGAGAAGAAGAAGGAAGAGGACAAGAAGAGGAAGGCCAAGAAGAGGATGGTAATATGTGAACTGAAAGAAGAGGATGGTAGCACATAATAGGGCAAATAAAAAGAATGATAATCCTGCCCTGCCTCTGAAGAATAAGTGAACACATTTGCAGGCAAGAACCATGGCCTTAGCCACCTTTCGCTGCATGGCTACACACATAACATTGAGAATATACTCTTCTCTCACTTCTGCATCATAGTTGGTTAAAATGAGAGGGCCAAGCTTTATACGGCCACCCGTACGTTTACTTTCATCATCCTCTCTCTTCCATATTTGAGTTCTGTCGCCTAGTAGATAGCGGTACCATCCATTTTCTGTACCTTCACGTTTGTGGCATTCCATTATTTCAGCTGAGATTAAGCGAGAGAAATACTTGGGCAGCATGTCTGGATCGATTTCCAACCCTTGTAAATGCTTAAAACGTACCACCTTAATACTCCATTGAACCCCATTTTGAGGGGCAAAGCCTCGAAGGTCTCTTAAATTGCCGCCCCTAAAATAGAGTCTCAACAAATGCGGCAGATTTTCCGGACAAAGATTTTGGGGTGCATTTTCAAGTGGGAAGCATCGAAGATCCAATTTCTCTAAGCTCGACGGAATCCAATCTAATGTTGGAGAGCCTCCAAATGAATCTATCGAAGCTCCTTTTTTACTTCTCCAAGTAATAGTAAGAGAACGAAGGCTCTCCATCTTCTTCCCTGCTTCCAACTGTGAGCTCGAAATAACGGACTTTTCGCTAAAGTCGACACTTAATTTTCTAAGCTTCTTCATCCTTACAAGGTGGGTCA
>JAURVB010015151.1:0-48475 GCA_033002965.1 Piper betle
GTGTGGTCCATACATATCTCCGTACTGCTTACTCTCTTATTTGTGAAATTCATAAAAATGTGCATACTAATATAATAGGTTTAGGGACCTAATAAAATGCCGCCCATGCCGTCCTACGTCTAAAACACGATTAAATTCGACATGTAGAGAGTCAAGTAGAGATCAAGCAAAGGGGGAGTCCTATGGACATGTGGTCCAAGCTCCAAGCACATCGAGACATCTATGGCGAGCTCCAGACTCCGTAACCTACATCGAAACCCACTGCTAAATAAAATACCAATGTCTCTATATAATGCATGCTCATGGTCTGTGTTCATATCATCAATATATCCTAATAGAGAAGACTACTAAATAAACCTACAACTAAATATATGGCACACAAATCGAGACATAACAAAGGAAATAACCTACGGACCCGTGGTCCATGTTTCAAGTGTATTGAGACATCTACGACGAGCTTAGACTCCGTAGCCTACATCGAAAGCCATTGCTAAGTAAAATACCGATGTCTCTATATGATACATGCTCGTTGTGTGTGCTCATATCATCAATATTTCCTAATTGAGAAGATTGTTAAATAAATCTACAACTAAACATACAACTAAACAATAAATACATAAATACACTCATGAATAAATAGATAAACAGTAAAGACATGACAATAATGATACTCCAATCATAAAATAGTAATATAATTATACTATATAAATGCACAGCTTAAGAGGAGTAAATATCATATACACTCGTGTTAGTAAACATATAAATAATTAATAATTCAATAAGTGAATGAATAGTTAATAGTCATTAATCATGAATAATAATAATATCATAGTTATACAATACAAGAATACATAATTTAATACAAATAAATAATAACATACATGCAAACAAACAAATATATGAACAAATAAATAAATAAGTACAATTTAGTAAACATAAATAAGGCTAATATTAATAAGTAAATATATCATTATTAATAATAAATAATCATATAAACATGCATTATAATCAGCAAATACACGAATAACAAGAAATGAATAATAATAATAATAATAATAATAATAATAATAATTAATAAATTAATAAATAAAGAAAAATAAACATAACATCCAAACATGCTAAATCATGTGAATATGTATCTAAAGTAATATAGGGGTTCTCGAATTACCGAAGTGCAAGAACGGACAAAAACAATAAAAAAATGACTAAACTGGTTTAACTGAGCTGATCCAGACGAGTCGAATGGGTTGAAATAACTCGGTCTGGGTTAACTAGAAAATGGGTTGGGTTGACTAGACAGACATGAACTGGACTGATGGACACGGACTTGTGCTTGGACTGGCGGACTCGGGCCCGACCAGGCGGATGTGAACGTGGGTAGGCGGATGCGATGTAGGCAAATGGGCCGAAAGGAGCGGCTGTTGCCCGTTGTCGAAAAATGGCAATGGTGGCACAACAAAGGCTACTGTCGGTCAAGGACGGGGAACGTGATGGCAGTGACGATCGGCAAGGTCCAGCTGTCGGCTGGTCTGAAAATGGCCGAAAAGGGGATGTATCCCCACCGGATGCAGCCAGCGGTGATCGCGACCACGACGATGGTCATGGGTAGTCTCAAAATATCGGCCATCGAGTGAGGAAGCTATATGGTCTAACGGTCGGCAGTGTCCGGGCAGTGGCTGGTCGGAAAACGGCCAGAAATGATTAAAAATGCCACTGGGCAAGTGCGAGTTGATTGTGGTGATTGCGGCCATGGCTGAGGTCACTGTCAGTCTCAAACGGAAGATCTCAGCGAGGGGAAACTGTTGGGGTGGTCTGATTCGCCAGAGGATACTCGTCGGTGATAGAAAATAGCTCGAAAGGGTGAGGGCAGCAGCATAAAACGACTCCAAAACACTGTCGCCAGCAGCGACTGCGGTGGCGCAGTTGGCAATGGTGGGTACGAACAAATAGCCGGTCGCAAGGTGGTCATGACCGTACCGATTCGATGGCCGGAGGAGGGCCGAGGCCTCTCCAGCGGCGAGCCAAAGTGTAAAACCCTAGTTTTGGTTAGGGTTTTGCCTACTTATAGGTTACCCAATTCGGGTCGGTATTGAGTCGGTTCGAGCGAGCTCAAGCCAGACTAATATTTAGAATATGAGAATGGGCCCAGATGGCCATATGGTTGTGGAAGGTTGAGTATGCCCGACATGCATATGATAATTTATGACGTAAAATAATAATTACACCAAATATAAGGATTCAACCTAAGGTCAACTATATAAATGACCAAAAATTTTACTATGAAAGTCTCAACCCATGATTAATATAGTAGTAAAATCCAATGCCCACGAACCGTACCATGTTCAAGTCCTAATAAAATATAACTAAAGAAATCAAAATAATAAAAGTTTGAAAATAACTCACATAGCTAACTCATGAATCCATCAAGAAAGCCCCGTCGTTGTCTCCTCCCAAGGCTCACTCCCAATTAATTATTACATGTAGAGGCAATTTCATGTTAGTGATAAATCTATTAAGTAAGTATAATAGTAATGAACAATTAAAAAACATTATATAAGTTTATGTCTGACCCCAGTCCAATAGATTTGGCCGATCTGCTAGAAGAAATCTCCACCTATGATCATAAATATTGCCACTGTCCTTGATGGGATGACAGTACACCTATACTCGCTCAGACCCTAGTGTCTGAGTGCCAACTGAGCTATTTCTATTCACAATCTTCGAAACCTTATACGACCTTATCTTTTGACTAGGAAAGGAAAGCCCCAACGCATATCCAACATGCAAATGCTAGAACCTTGCTTCTTCAAAACTAGCTGTTGGGAAAAGCAAACTTTTGGGATTAAAGCTTCAACGACTACTATTTTGGGTAATGAGGTTCTAAAACTATAAAAAATGCCTTAGGGGTGTGTTTTGAGACACCTTTGCACTCCAATATTACTAGTGACCCCTAGAACTCTCTGTGAACTCTAGGATGCTCAAACCTGTTATTTAGGATTGGTCATACCATCTAACTTGTAATCCTAGTGCTCTCTTATGTTTGACTTGATTAACTTTTATTTGTGCTAAATTGTTTTTGCTAATTGTCAATTTTTTCAATCTCATATGAGTCCAGTTATTGTGGGGATCTAAAATTTTTATTTGTGATTTTAGTTAGATCTCTCCCTCATAGACACATTCATAGGCAGCAATATTAGTTGCACCGCTACTAATTTGGAAAGAGATGCCAACTGTTCGGATATGGGCTATGGGCCTTCCCTAATCCACACAACATAGTAAAAATATAAGAAATACAACAAAATAATGGCAAAAAGTGATAGATAAAAATTCAATAAAAAGGCACTAAGAATTACCATGGATGGCTAATCCATCACGAGGAGTAATTTAAACTATGAAAGAGAGCAAAAACCATTAAAAAGTTTCTCTTTTCCCCCTCACCCTTAAATTAATAAGTCTGATTCAATAGCCCCTTAAATCTTTCATAATATGAGAAATAAACACTTCTCCCTCATTAAGGAACCCTTAGAAAACTTGTAAAACCATAGCTTCGAGTTAGGGTTTTACCCGCTTGTTGCCTTGCCTTGTTCAAGCTAATCTTGAATCAGTTCAACTTTTAGACCATGATTATTCGGCCCGGATGGCCGCATGAGAATGTTATGGTGAACGGATATACTCGATATATAGATAATAGCTTTAGTTATGCTACAACAAAGCATGAGTTATTGACATGTACTCGAGGTATACAAGTTCTACATAGGGTTCGCTTAGGGTTTTAGGGTGTAGCGCTTAGTATCCATTTGGATTTTTCAAAGTATATCTTTTGCATGCATCTTAGGGATTTTAGAGTACCAAGTTGCCCCAGTAGACCCAATTTTGATTTGAGTCTACGGGTTCAGGGTTTAAAGGCCCATTTAGCTTCCTCACCTTGATTTACATTCATAGAGCCTCTATTGGGGTTTGAGTCAATTTCGACTTTTTTCGATATCAATCTCGACTTTTTGACCATATATATATATATACATATATATATATTATATATATATATACCTAGGTAGACCCCACTAGGCCCACAAGTTGTCGGATAGTCACATAGCACCACGTGACAAGATCTGAACAGTCCACACTAGCTGTAGCACAACCTCCCATTTTTGGGGATTTTCCCCCACATTTTGGAGAAATTTTCAGCCATGACGCCACCACCACTTTGGACCACCTGTCGGCGAGTCTCCAACCGAGGTGACCACTCAGATCGATTCTCCTTGTCTTGGCCGATCAATTATGCCTATCCCCACGGACTATCACCACCTAGATCATCGTCAGTGACTCCCTCTTCCTGGCGGCATTTTCTCCACTTTGTGGCCATTTTCTAGCCAGACAGTAGCCGAACCCCCTCAGTCCTCACCATAGATACCTCCTCCTCGTTTCCCTATATCAAATGTAACTAGTGGCAACATCTGTTGTGCCACCGTTGCCGTTTTCCAGCAATGCGAATCGGGATCCCCATCGTGCCTGTTTAACCACGTCTACGTCCAGCCTTGCTGACCCGTGTCCATGTCCATGTTCACGTCTAGTAACCCATCCCCAAGCAATTGACCCGGCTAATGTAACACCCCATTTTTCGGTCCAAGGGCGGACCGAAGTGCAATATTATAATTTTGAAAACTATTCATTATACTACTCTTGAACAAACTTTATGGAAGCGGATCTCAACCTTCAAGGAGGCTTAAAATGGGCAACCTTACAAGGTTTCATCACACATGCATGTTGATTCATACTAGCATAGAGATACTCTTAAACTTAAGGATTATGTATGATCACCCCTAGCCACAATAGAGGCAGAACCTCCCTTGCGACTATGAGTGGTGACTTTAAAAATTCTAATAATCACTCTCAACTGCAGGAGAAGCGCACCCAAGTTACAGTTTTGAGGTTGCATGCTGTGACATGAACATTTTTCTTATTACTTAGTTCAAGTGATTCCCTACATTTTTTAATTTCTTACATGTGGATAAATGTAGAGAATTTGAATAAGGGTCGTGGTTACCTGTTCCACATGCCCGCCATGTGCAAGAAAATAAAATAATTAAATACAACATCATCAGATGCCAGAGCATCAAACCCTAACACCCGAACTTCACATGGGTCTTCAAGCGATATAAACCGTATGCTCCTCCTACCCACATTTCTTTATCACACACTTACACAGCTACAACAAATATGTTTCGTGTACCTGGTAAGCTCCTCATTGTGTTCCAGGACTTTGAGGCTTATACCTTGGAGACGATACTTAGAGTGCCCCAAAAGTGTGTCTTCACCACAATAATAATGTAATGATATAGAAAACACACGTGCACAATAACAATCAATTGGCTTATCCTGAATCATACAAGTTCATACAACTTTAATGCTTATGCCCGTAACATACTACATCTCAATTTCAAATCAACTCGGTAATTAACACAAATACAACACGAAACCCCCGCCAGGAGCCGTTTGATTCATCCGCCTACGCCAGTCAAAAAGAATAAACACCTACATATATTAGAGAAAAATGTCAGCAATCAATGAATTGATTACTGGTCCTATAGAGACTAGGAATATAACATTACTATTAAATGGGTATCTAAACACCTACAAAAAAGTTGTAAAAACTACTAGAATCATACAGGGTGGTAAGTGAAGGCCAATGCGGCCACATATCATACCATAATTGCCTACAAAGAGGAATCTTACAAACATATAAACATTCATATATTGCTTATGCCCTCACATCTTCCATATATCACCCACCACGGTACCCATGTGGCTTGGAACCAATGTGCCACAATTTTTGAAAATGTAGTGCATTCGTAGTAGCCTACATACATTGCACTACTTAAGGGTAGAAGGGATACTAGTGCAATCTGTATATTTTCATACCGCTCATTCTCTTATTTATAAAATCCGTAAAAATGCACTTATTTATATAATAAGCTTAGGTAAGAGGCTTGTATCATATATTTATGGAGCTTCAGTTTGAAAACCAACAAGGGATCTCTCATCCTTGTAGTTTTATTAAAATGCAACTAAATGGCTTGGTATCAGAGGGATCCGATAAAATGCCGCCAACATTGTCACGTGACACTTAAGAGCCAAACATAAGGATGATGTAAGAGAGTCCTACGGACCTGGATGAGTAGAGCCTTGCGTCCTAAATCGATGAGGCCAACCCGCGTAACCTAACAGGAGATGGAATCCGAATCATAATCGAATCACACCAACAAACAAGATGAGCCAAAGCCTCCACTCATGTACAATATGTAAAACTTAATTAACTTACTTATTTTTCTTAGTGATGGGTTAAACCTTATTAGGTAGTTTAATTTAAGGTTTGAGGTTATAATTCTACTTAGTGCATGATTTCGTACTTAAGGTTTTCTTGTGGGACTAAACAAGATGATTTTTCGGATAGACCAAATGGTATCCGATTAAGCTAAAATTTGAACCCCAAGTTTTAGAAACCTTAAGGGTCTGTCATAAATATTAATAAGTGATAATATGTGGATTATCATGTTGATTGAGCTTAATTAAGGTCGGATTAATGTTCTGTGAACAGTACCCTGTCACTACACAACATACTTCAAAATTTCTGGCATGTGGATCTGAGAAGTCCTAATGGGCTTGAGTCAATTGGAATTGTTATATAACACTTGAAAGTTTAGCCCATTAATATTTTAGGTCTAAATTTCTTGTAATTGGGCCTAGGTAATCTTTCTAATCTTGATTTCTGATTTAGTGATTTCTTTAATGTACCCAACCAGGGTAGAATTAGAAATTTCTACTGAATTATTTACATACCCAAATGCTCCAAAAATTTACATAGAAAATATTAGGACACTTAGTAAACTCTATAATTTATTATATAATTTTTCCACGAATGAATATATTTTCCACAGATTTTTCAATTGAAATCATAAAAACAGGATTATGAACTTAGTTCCCGTGTACTCCAAAAATCTGATCCAATTAACCATTAGAATGAAATTTTTTTAACTCCAAAATTTTCAAGGTCAAACAAAAATTGGTGGTTTATTACCTAATTTTTTATATATTTTTATGTGATCTAATTATTAGCCAAACATTTAACTAAACACACAATATAGGCAGTCAACACAGAACATAGCTGATGAACACAATGTTTCATTAATTTTGTTTACGCCTTAGTTGAGGTAATTTTAGTATGGTAAATTTATTATATTAAGATCATAACATTATTAACATATGATTATAAGATATATCATGAAATTAAAATCATATCAAGGTGTGAAAATTGGGGAAATAGGCGATCAGGTCATTAGAACCTTGAAAGCTGCCACCTTTCATCCAATTTTGGACCTATTCATAATCATCCATGCCAAACCATTCGACATGCTCAACATATAACTTGTACATATATGTCGTGTGAAAACAAAAAGATCAAGCTCATACACATCTGACATCTAAAACATGAGTTATGAATTTTATGCTAAACTAGTGCAGATCTGGACACATATCTGATACAAAAATCATAACTATTTATCTACGCATGAGAACTATATGAAACCACCTTTCAAAATTCTTTAATATGCACATATACAATTTTAAAATGTAATAAAAATGCAAACAACAACATCATGCAAAAAACATCAACCCAAACAAGAATCATTAACCAAAACCTGGGAAAGAACATACTTTTAACGGTTCAAGGGGAGGTCACTTGGAGTTTTCCCACTCCAAGTCCTTCAACCCTTGAAAGAAGAACATTTTGGAAGGCCAAGGAAGGATAGAGAGAGCTCAAAGAGTGGAGAAGAAGGTTGGGAGAAGGAGAGGGACGTTGAGGGTGAGTGGAGTGGTTGGGTTGGAGTGGAAAGGTGAAGATGAGGGTGGGGTTTTATAAAAAAGGAGGGTGGTTGGTTAGGTGATGTCATAGGCATGGGTGCCACACATAATGAGGTGTGTTGGGATTTGAAATTTAAAAAGAAAAAGAGGGAAAAGATTTGGTAGTTTATAAAATAAATAAATAAATAGAACAATGAAAAATTCCCAAAATAAGGCAAGCCACAGGCGTAAGGGTGCTTCAACAATGTCTTGGTGTCCATGGTCTAAACTTGAGCATTAAATTCAAACTTTGTCTGAGTGCGAGGGTGCTGGCATTACGCATTTTGCATCCAATCCTCATTTGCATCATTTTAGGTGTTTCCACTGGAAACACATGAAACAAACACGACCACAATACATGAAAAGTGATTAGACGCACGGACGACTCGATCCTAAGGTCTAACTAGACTTGGCTTGACTGAACCGAATCATAAAAAAAAAAAGTGGTCAGGCACATAGTGCCCGACAAGGGCAACAAAGCTAAAGGAGCTAAGACTTGGGCAACTCGTACATACTTAGATACCATACGTAAATATGTGACAAAATGGCCGGGTAAGCAACTCGATCTGGGTTATGACCGAACCAAACTTAAAACTACCAAGCGAAAAGCCTTGGTTTTACAGCTGAGTTGACTGTGTCTAACTCGGTCCAACTAGGCCCAGTTGACTTGGCATCCTATTCAACCTTATTTTGCCTATTTTCATCCTATTTTTGCCGGTATTTCAAGACTCCCTACATTAGATTAGATGGATATTTACATAGTTTAGCATATTTTGATATTATGAGTGTTTTATTTATTTATAATTAATATATTCATTCATTTATTGGTTGTGTATGATGTGTGTCCACATGATTATTTATTATTAGTTGTTGGTATATTAATTTGTTATTATTGTGATTCTTGTTCATTAGTTATTTATAATTATTTCCCTATTTATCATGCACTTGTTTGTATGTTATTTATTTATTTATTTATTCTTGCATGTCTTAATTACTTGTATTTAGTCACACACATATCTAGATGTCATGTATAATGAATTTTTATATCATGATTGATTGTTATTAATCATTTATTCATTTTTAATTAATTATTCCTATTCATATTTAGTAGATTAATTATTATTTTGGATACCTAGTGTGCATTTATAATTTTTATTTATTTTTCTTATATTTATTTAGCTTTTATTTATTTATTTGTTTATTTCTTGCACATACCTTGATTTGTGCCTTTATTGATTCATTTTGTGTTGTTATTATTGATGTGAGCACACACGACGACCAGGCATCATAGGAGTTGTTCGTTGGTTGTTGAGCAGTGGTTTCCAATGTAGGTTCTGGAGTCCAAGCTTGTCGTAGATGTGCTGACATGACTGGAGCTTGGTTCTCATGTCCATTAGAACTCATCTCAATTTTATCGCTATACTCCATTGCAGATTGATTTTCAGATCGTAGGACATGTGATAAGTGGTTGTTTTCTTAGACCCCACTTAATACGAGTCATCTAGATGTATTTTGCTTCTGTGATTAATAACCCTTGAAGATGAGAACACTCGTGTTATTTTTGAACTTAGCTCCCCCTCATGTTACCTTCAGGCATACTTATATGGTTCCCTTCCTAGCCCTATATATAGTTTTCATCGAATTTTCATTGAGCTAAGAGTTAGTGGACTTGACCTTGCATATACCGTGAGTGCGTGCATATGCAGGTCGTAGCAGGATATAGATTAGTAAGAGGGTTATTCTATTCCCGAGGGATCTTGATATCTTTACGTCTTGAGTTTCCTCATACCTGGCCAGGTGTGGAGTAGACAAGTCCTATTTTGTCTAGCGCATGTCTAGACTTGTGATATCAGAAGAGCAAATGTCTTATAGTACTCGGCGTTTATGCTTTGGACCAAGTGTTATATAGAGGTTTGAAGAGGGCTTAGGCTACACACTTTTCCTGAGAGTGGGACTAGTGATATGATATTGCTGATAATGATATTTTCTATGGAAGTTAGTTTTAACTCGTCAGTTTGCATTAGTTATTTTTCGGACTACTGACACTCATTGCTAATGGTTTTTTTATTATATATGTAAGTCTTGTGTTCCTATGTGTTAGGTCAGCATTGGTTGAAGGATAGATAGTTGGTACACACAATTGTGCTCAACGTACCATTTTTTTCTTTCCATGCTTTTGTCTATGTTTGATGTGTAGTTATATGTGTTTATTTAGTGTATTCTTATGTATGCCATCACCAGCTTTTGTATCAATAGTTCAGACATGATATCAGGTCTCTTGGTGAGACATTAAGATTTTAACTTCAGCAGTTATTATAATATATTTATTCCTTTTACTTTATCCAGTTATATTTTAATTTTTGTTGTGTGTTGAGTATTCTCATACCATGTCATTCCACATAGCTTCCTATTAGATTATTGCACGCATCCATTCATTTTTCTTGTCGAGTGTTTGTTGTGCATTTAATAGTGTCTTCCCCTTTCTCAAGACGCCAAGAGAGTCTTAGAAAATTAAATATGACTCGATACGATCATAGCAGTTCTACTCCGGTTCTTGGGTGAACCGAATTCGCGGTGTTCCGAAACCTCCCTCTTTAGCCTCTTCTTAATTGCAAATTAGGTTATATTTTTAAAAAGAATGAAAAAATATTTTGTGTACCATAAAAAATTCGACTAAACTCGAAAATGGGAGAAATCCAGATCACAGCTCAGCATCTTTCTAGGTGCTTGACGCTCGAGCATTGATCTTTTAACTCCGCTTTTCCTATATTCAACAATCTACTCTTCGGAAAAGAAATATGGCCCATATTTCAAACCAGCACAAAGGACCGCCATGCATGAACTTCAACACCAAACTAGCACGTACCCGCACATATCCTACCTGTCTTGGGTGGCTATCATGATCTGATCTAGCTCTAATCAACTTGATTCAAGCTTGGGAAACACAAAATCTGACCCATAATAATAGGCTCCTTTTGCTCTTGGAGTCCTTTCTTTTGTGAACTTGAATATACATACGTATAAGCCATCTCTAATCTCCTGTTGAGTCTGAGTCTCCAAGCTCTACCTTAATCGTGCTCCCTATCAGCCTGTATTGGTTTTCAACCTTATGTCCTTTGATTATAATTTATTACCTTTCACAACTTTTAGAACTCCACCTTTTGCCAAATACCTGCAGCATCTTGAATTTAAAGTACCCAATGAAATTAAACTCTTCCTCAGCCCTAGAACATGTCTCACACTAACCAGTGTTCTAACAACTCTATTAAATATCTTAATTTTAATTGTTCCTACTCCAATAGCCTTGTATGTAGAGTTATCCATCATTGTTATGATTCTACAATCAACCTGTTTGTATGAATCAAAGCAATTTCTATATTGACACATGTTAGCAGTTAGAATCTATAATCCAACATCACCTTAATTCTCGCCTGATATAACTAGTAGAAGATGTCCATTGTTGTAAGCTGTTCTTGCTTAGTTAGATCCTTCATCATTTTTTTTCAAAATCTTGCAATCATTTATTGCAATTTCTTTTAAGATGCCCGGTCTTCTTACAATACTAACAATCAACCTCTGACTTGTCTTTGCCTCTAAATCTTCCACATTTAATTGTAACCAATGCTTTATCATGGGATTTTTCCTCTTTGTCCTTCCTCATCTTTTCAAAGAACCGTCTTGACATCATCCACATACATAGTTTCTTTTCCAAAGCCAAAGTGGTCATCAAATGATCATAAGACTTAAGTAAAGAAATAAAAAGGAAAATTGCTTTCTCTTCTTCTTCTACCTTCACTTTGAGGTTCAACACTTGCACAATAAGATTATCAAACTCATTATTATGCACCATCAGATGCTCTCCTTAAGCAAGCATGAGTTCGTACAACTATTTCTTAATAAATCACTTGTTATATAACTTGTTTGTTATGTATAAAGAAGACAGCTTTGACCATAATGCAGAAGTCCTCTTCTTGCACATCACATTGTACATTACCTCATCCACCAAATATTGCCTTTTGGTGCTCATCTCTTTTTCTCAGAGATTGCTTCAATCAACTGCTAATCATATCCGAAAGTTTTGTTGATAGTGCTTTCAACAATCCTCAATATATCAAAATATTCTTTACCCTTTATTTTCAAAGAGTAAAATCCCCTTTGCTAATAAATCCTTTTATCTTAAATTTCATATTATCCTTTTCCACCATGACCAAGCTCTAGTTATTAATTGTTGGAGATATGGGCTTTCCCTAATTGGTGTGTCAGGGCAAAATAGGGAGAAAGACAATGAAATAATGCCAAAGAACAATAAAATAGAATGGCATAAGGAATTATCATAGATGGCAAATACTACAATCCATCGAGAGAGTTTTTTTTACTATGAAGGATAAACAATAATTATAAAGTTTTTTCACTTTTCCTCTCACCCTTATATAAGAGCCACATTTAGCCATGCCCGTGAGTGACGCCGGTGGAGACGCCGTGCGTCTCCACTGTCGATCATCCCTGGAATCGATGGTGGAGATGCACGGCTCCACCAGCGTCACTCCCAGGATGAGCTGAAATTTTTCCTTAAATAAATATGGTTCAATAGCCCTTTGAATCTCTCCTAATACGAGAAGAAAACCCGTGTCCCTACCAAGTAGCCTTTAAAGAATATCTTTTTAGCCTCTGCATAGTAAATTATGTTATATTGCTAACAAGAACGAAAAACCTCTCTAAATACACTAGACAACCCATCTAACCTTGACCATGGCAAAATTTGCGTTACATCCATGTCGCACATGCCCAGGCACCAGGGGCATTGGAGTTCGGGAAACGTTCCATATGCCGGGTGTGCTGGGCGCCCAACACCTGACACCGGTAAGTTGGTCTTCTTCCTCACTTCTAGTTTCATCGCGGACCAAATTCAGGCTGGCCTCAAGACAACCTCTAGCAGCGCCTCCCACCTCCTCCAGCATGGCCCCAAGCTTTGCACTCAAGGGACATCATTGATAATGAGGGGCAACGTCGGAGAAGGGAGGATGGACTTGAGCTTATGGATCACGGCCATAGAGTCAAAGGTGGTGAGATTGACGCCAACCTCTACAACGTATTTTAGGTCCCCATGGGCCTTGCATGGGTTAGAATATGATTTTAGGGTCGGCACTCCATTCTCAAAATCTTTACAAACACGAACCACTTTTGTCTTCTTCAATTGCATCGTTTGCTCAGGCAAGCTGTAGGTAATCTTCCTTCATATAGCCGATGCTCTTCAACAGAGTTTGTTCATTGGACGGCGCCATAGATGATAACAAGCTGATCAGTAATAACAACCGCCTCATTGATGACCCATATTTGATTTTGGGCATTACCTTCTTTATCTGTACTTTCATTAATTTGACAATCCATAATAATTTTAAAGATTGTTTAAATCCATAAGATTTTTTTATATGTATGTTTAAAAATCAAATATGGTGGTTGATAAGTTGCATACGTAAAAGAATGAATTTGTTTGCAAGAATGGTTTAATTTTGTTAACTTGCATGTGTACGATGAATGGGAAAAGATGTTGGACCAATTAGATCAGGAAAAGAATTTTTTCATTGGCCAATTATTCCTAGCCACACATGGAGATTAAATGAATTGTTGGCTCAAAACAAAATAATAAAGATAAAAGCAGGCCATCTTAATCGAAGGGCAAAATTGTTTCTAGATGCTAGTATAAGTATCATTTTAAGCTTTTTTATTTCTAGAGCAAATTACAAAAGGGGAAACGACAAACCTAAGATTCTTACGAACTCTACCAAGTCACTTGGACCACATCTGAGTTGCATAGATAATGCCCTAATAGCAAGGTTATGAGCCAACCTATTAAAAGAACGTGAGAACCATACTATAATTACATGACATGTTGCAAAACTCGAACTGTTGGTCCAAAGTTTCATGTGCGGTTCTTAGTGCGAGTCACTAAGTCGATTTAGTTTGACAGCTCGTGTTATGAGAATCATGTCTCATGTTTGGTTATTTGGCTAAGGCAATGGTTGCAACTGCTGTCAGATACATCTGGCCAAGTATGAAGAGCCATGGCACTTGTGGTGTAGCTTGAGGAGCCAAGACTCTTATGTTTTGATCTGACGGTTGTTTGTATTCCTTATAGTGTGTTTGAGTAGATTAGCATCTTAAGACTAGATTACACTCGTGTCGCTTGTTTAGATCAACTGTAGATTAGATTTTAGATGCATGATATTTGTGGTGTGCCTTGTTAGCCTATTTACCTTGTGATCTAGAAGTATTTGTGAGTCCATATATCATGAACCATATCTTATATTATTCATATATTTAATCCATTTTATTTGGCCCAAAAACATAGCCCAAAAGCCCATTATTTCTCAAATTTTACTGCCACATGGTTGTGAGCGCTTATGTGAAATTTCAATGAAATTTTCAACTAATTAATGTTGCGGCACTCTGATGCCAAGGCCTGCACTCTTGATGACCAGATCATCTTTTTTATAAAGCCCTCACCAACCTTGTAATCTATAAAATATGATGATGCCTCCACTCTTCTATTAAGCCTCTCCCACACCTTCCCCACTCATCTAACCCTCTTCTCCATCTCTCTTTAGTGTTTGGTGATTTCCTTTGTGTTTCTCCTCAAAATCTTCCCCTTTTTCACCAAAGTAGATCTCCTTTTTTTCTTTTTATAAAACCAGGGCCGTCCATATAACACCTCAAATCCGGTTCACGCTCGTGAACCAAACCAATATATTACAGGCCCCGGTTAGGCCGGCTAACCCAAACCTAACTTATACGAATCTAATCTCGGCATCTTAAGATGAAAATACGACTCGTCATACATGGATAAATATATAAAATCCTAACATGATACTACATGGATGACATGCAAACGTAATTCACATACCAATACGATTACGATCAAAGTCAATAAAAATTCTAAAATAAAGCGAACAGAGTCTCCCCTAAAAGTGCAATTAGGGTCCACCCTGTCAAAATAATATATGGAATTATATATGTATATATCAACAATTTCAATTACACATAATCTAATATGATGTACACTCATTCTGGAACTTGGGTTTCAACTCGCCACACTTCTGCTACGCAATCTATTCATATTTCCTTTTTCTGTCATGATGTCTTAGTATTTTATCTCATCATGTCCTCATCTTTTAGAATTTAATCACATCACATCAATATAATAATATCATAACAAAATATTAACGACTCTATCGACTGACATGTGTGCAAGCGATAACAGTACTCCTCCGTCCAAGCTGGCTCCTCCAACTCGTGATTATTACCTACATATAGTATAAAAACATGTCAATAACAAGTGTTACTGGTCCAGAAATTAAAATAACTATAACAAGCTAGCTATGAGAGCAAACTCTCATATGAAGGAAAACATCATGTACTCCTCGTGAACACTCTGAAGGGCACCTACTGAAGAGCCACTGGGCTGCAGACCCAGTAGCATCCCGAACTTACTGATCTGTTGCTGCTGATGCCTCTCTCGACATTTTCTTACTTCATTTTCTGGTCTCGAATCCTAAGCCCTCTCCTTACCTCCATATTTCTCCTGGCCTTGAGCACGAAGGCCGAGTACTCTCAGGCAGTCGCCTTTAGTACCCTTTAAACCACAAGTCCGGACATGCGCTGTACTAAACAGTACCCGTAAACCTCCACATTCTCCGGGTGTGAGGAACTCAAACACAGAGTTGTTAGGATCCCTCAAGAATAGAATAGTCCACTTCACTAATCCAGAGCCCGCTTTGACTATCATGACATCCGCTCATGGTACGTGCAGTCGATTTCTCCATCTCTTGTCTCACTGAAAACTCGGATAAAATTATATATATAGGCCTGGGAAGGGATTCATATAATAGGCCCGAAGGCAACTTGTGGTGGATCTTGTTTTCAAAATCATCCTCGAGGGATGTCATCCTCGAGGGGTTATTAATCCGGAAAACTGTTCGGTTAAATGGCCCGAGTTAAGTGGGATCCGATAAAATGCCACTTAACCCATCCTGCAAGTAATAAAATAAACATACAATAGAAGAGAGTGTAAAATAGAGACGAGTCCTAAACGGACCTGGTAGAAGCTCCAAGCGTGTCATCGCGCCTAGGCGGCAAGCTCCTACTCCATACCTACACATCAAAACTAAATACTAATGCCCGCTAACTAAATGATGCATCAAACTCAATGAACATCACACAACATAATAATCATCCATCACAATAAACAATCAAATAATCATAAACGTAAATAATCCTAACTCATCCTATTCATACCAATTTTATTATGTTTTTCTAAGTTATGTTGTGATCCCTTATCATGCTCCAACTCGATCTACCTCATTAGATCACTTACATTCATCCATTACCAATCAAATCATGCATATCATTGCTTCTTTCATGCTTGGACTTTTATCATGTCAATCAATTAATCCTATCATGTTGTGCTAACAATCATTAATTTTAAATAATCAAATCAGAGGTAATTATACCTCTCGTCGTCGACAATCGGCGACTGCTAGGGTTTCGTCGCGCGTCTCAGAACTCGAATTCGGCGCTCATCGACGTCCAAAGCTCGATCGGGTTTGACTGGATGAGCTCCGCAGAAGATTCAGTGAATTTCAGCGAATCCGGTTCTCCAGCAGGTTCTGGCGAGTTTTCCGGTGGCTTCAATGATTTTCTGGCAACTTCTGGCTGATTTTCCGGCAACAATCACTGGCGGCTTCTACTAGCTGGATAGGGGTCATATTGGGTACCATTGGAACCGGCTCGGCGAGCCCAACGCATCTACGATTGTTGACGTAGCCAGCGGAAGCAGCGGCTAGCCGGAAATGTCTAAAACAGAGCAGCGGTGATGGGTGAAGAAATCCAGTCGGTCTGGGCGGCGATGGCCTCCGCTCTAGTTGGGAAAGATCACTGGAGGGTCGAGGGTGTTGAGGCTACCACCCGATCGTGGCGGCGATGGTCGCTGGCAGCCCGATCGGCCATGAAAGCTCGGCGCAAAGGTGTGGCTTCCTCGCGTCGTGGTGGCCAAATGGTGGCCGGGCCTGGTCAGGGCAGCACGGCGACGTCGTGGCGAGGCTAGGCGGCGACGATGGCAGGCCGGCGTCGACAGCAGCGATGACAACAAGCGGAGGGTGGCGCGGCTAGAATTTGGACAGGGAAGAAGAAGAAAGTGTCGGGGGTGGGAGAAAATAACTAGGTGGCAAACTTGTAAATAATACTTGACTCATGTGCGGCTCGAGTCAAAAATAATAACTAAGCCGTATTAAATCCTAAAAAAATCGAAAAAAATCCCATAAAATCAAACAAACACCAAAACATCGTAATGATATGCTCAAGAACTATCAACCCACCCAAACTGCCCATAACACGTCCTAACGCGGTAAACGGCCTAAAACTAATTCCATGATCCACTATATATAAAAATAAAAAAAATAACTGGCATACTCTCATATATTCTGATAACTCATTCTCTTCTATTGTGTTCATGACATTATCATCATATACTTGGGTACGCATGACCCTCATAGCCCATACACGCAACTGGTTTCAGCTGAGTACATATGTTCTAAAACTGACTCGACTCGAAAATAACTGTTGAACCGACCGGTTCTAAATATAAAACCCTGACTCGAATCGTGGTTTTATAGTCCACCTAAGGGTTTGACTATCAATTTTCTTGTTATCCGAATTGGGTTGTAGGGTCCGACCCTTCTTGTTACGATTCGTATATGGTATGGTGTATGCTTGCCCAATCTTAGCCACCTTCGGTGCTTGGTACACCTATTTGGATGCTACACACCCGGCTATTTCATATTTGGTTTAGTCAAATCGTATATAGTTAGATGTTATGACCGTGTCTCTCATGTGTTTTTTATGTGTTTGTCGTGTGTTTGATAACCTTGTGGACCGTACTAACCATTCTTTGGGATATAACAGTGCAATTTTTGAGGTAGGCCCAATCGCTTTAGGGTAAAAACCCTAAGTTTTTGGGTCTTAGGCTAACCCAACCCATACCTCTTTATCAAACCCATATCTCTTTGGCTATAACACCCATACCTATGACATCACCAAACTAACCATTCATTTTCTATAAAATTCATCTATTAGCTCAGTTTTTCATCATTTCTCCTTCCCACCTCACCTCCAACAACCTTCTTCTCCTCTCCTTGGCCTTCTTCTTCCTCCTTGAATCTCCAATCACCCCCTCCACGTTTCTAGCCTCCGTGGGTGGTAAGTTTAGAGGTTTGATGCCTCAAAAGACCTCCCCTTGGTCTTCCCTCATTAGTTTCAGGTTTTTGTTGCCTCTATTACTCGTTGTTTGACATTTATCGTTTGCTTTTTTGTATTTTTTTATTTGTATGAAATTTTTAGCATCTATATAGGCATGTTAGGAGAATTTTGAGTATTCATATATTTATTTGACCATGTAAATAAATAGATATGCTTTTTATAACGCACATATGTCATTGATCTAAATTGTTTTGGTATAAAAATCATATCTTGACACTGAAATTAAATTTGCACGACTCTTATTTTTTTGCACTCATAACATGTATATATACAACTTTTTGGTTGTGTGTTTTACCTGCCATGATCTAAAATTTGCATGTATGTGGGTAAAAATTGAAAAAAGGTGGCAACTTTTATCATTATAGTGGCATTAGCAGCCCCTTTCTCCAATTTTTTTCTCTTACCTTGTAGGATATGTTGATGCACAACATGCAATTTTGTTCATGGTATTGTTAGGAGTTTGTGGTAAATGTTAAGCCTTATCAAATGGCTAAAGAATAATGAACATCACCCATAAGTACGCCTTATGTTTCCTGTGCTATTTGTAACTGTGAGCATGATCTGTGATTGTGTTATATGTGAAGCCACCAATTATAAGCCAATAAAATATGGTAAAAGTATATGAGGCTCCAATAAGTGTCTTCATGAAATATATGAATTTTTGGAATGGTAAAAGTCATCTAGGTATGTTTTGGAGGAGTTTACCCATACATTGTAAAAATTTAGAGTGAAAACCCTAGTTTTTTTCACTCGAGTTGTAAATTACCTTAAAAATAGGTTAATGGTGTTGGATTTGAATGAAACTTGGCCCACACCTTAGCCTAAGTCTCAGTAGTACCATGACAAATTTTGGGGCCATTTGGGTAGGTTCCCAATTTTATTTGTGAATTTCCAATTTGTTAGGGTCCAGATAGCTCTATAAATAGCCCATCCAGATCCAAATTGTAAGATCCACTGAGGCCCATTTACGCAGTAAATTGGGCCGGAACTCTCACTGGGCTCAAGCTCAATGTGTTAGCTAACTAGGCCCACTGAACCAATCTCATTTAGAGTCCTCTAGCCCATGAACAAACCACTACAAAATTGGTGCACGGCCCAGGAACATTGTTCCAGCACCTTAGGGCCGAACTGAATGCATCTTGTTCCCCTTGATTGGCCCATGGGCCAGCCATGTTAGAATTACCTATGAACATTAGAGTGTCTGGGCCCACCCATCCAAATTTCAACCCTTTTGGACATTATTAGGCCTGTCTAAAAATTGTTTGCTATGCTCATTCAATTACCTAGAATTCATTAAAGCCCACTAAGTGAACATGAAACTAAAACCTTAATTAATGTACCTAATAAGGTTTAACACTTCACTTAAGATCTAATTAAGATAATTAACTAATGTTAAGTGTTGAACTTGTGTAGAGGCTTTGCCTCATTTTGCACGCCAATGTGACCTTATTCTTATTTGGTTCCATCTTCGTGCTAAGTATCGTAGGTGAGCTCACTAACTAATATATGGAGGTAAACTCATCTATGTCCATAGGATTCTTCCTTTGTTTCATCTCTGTTTGACTCCCTGCGTGTCGAGTTTAACCACATTTTAGATGTAGGACGACATCAACATATTTTATCAGATCCCTCCAATGTCAGGCCATTTATTGGTGTTTTTTACACGTGTTTAATAAAACTTCAAAGTTGAGACCCCATGATAGTTTTCAAAAGATAAGATCCAGAAGCAAAGTATTAATTAAATCCTCTCCCAAGCCTAAATGCATAAATATGAGGGTTACGGCTTTTTCAAGTAAGAGTGTGTAGTGCGGAGTATAAGGGTACTACATAACGCACATTTCCAGAATTTGTGGTACTAACTTAACCATTCATTTTACCACTCAAATACCGCAATGGGTGTACTATGGAAGATGAGAGGGCATACGTGTTGTATGTATTAATAAGAATATTAGCCATGCATTATGCTCTGACACTCGTTTATGTAAGTTCGGTTACCACCCAGTGTTAGGCAATTCTGAAGTTTCTTAAGTTCTCATAGGTAATGAAATACCCATTTATCAGTTTGCTACTTTACCAGTAGTTATTCAGACTATTAATCAAATTTATTAGATTACTGACGTGGTTTTTTTATTATATCTAGGTAAGGTTTCCTAGTGTGGACAGGCCTAAGTGCATGGATAGGCAGCCTAGTGACGGTGGTGGCTGGGGGTCTATGTTATGTTGTCTGTTTTGGACTATGTATTTTGTGGATGACTATATGACCAGTATGTGCCCTAACTATGTGAACCTTGTATGATTCAAATGTATGTCATGATGGTTGTGCTAAGCATATTTTATCGTTATATTATTATATTATTACTATAGAGATGCAATACTTTGAGGCAAGGGTAACGATCATTTGTAGGATATATAAGCCCCAAAGTCATGGAATATAACAAGGAGATAAATTAAGCACACGAAACATATTTGGCTATAGCTATTTTTGAGTTAGAGTAACGTGGGTGGAGGAGCTTATGGTTCATACCAATTGAAAATCCACATAAAGTTCGGGTATTAGGAATAGGAAACCACCCCTTGTTAAAATACTGTGTTATCTTCATGTAACTAATAAGAAGACTTAAGCCAATCATTTCAACTACATAGTAAGAATATGATGTATGCAACAACATACAACCTCAAAATTTTAGCTGAGGTGTGCTTATTCTAAATTTGGAAGTGATCATCGTATTTTTAAAGCGACCGTTCATAGTTGCAGGGGAGGTTCTACTATCTGTTACTGGCTAGGGTGTTCATATAAGATTCCTTGAAGTTTAAGATTCGTCTTTTTAGTACGAACTTTACACTCTATAAAACCAAGCCTAGTGCCCATCTTAAGCATCACACGGAGGGTCGCAAATACTAATATGATCATAAGGATATCTATCGTGAATAGCCTAGATAAGAGTAGCTCACAAATGACAAGAGACAAAGGAAATTTGGACCTATCCCAATTCGGCCCAATTGAAGTGTTACAGGTTTCCTTTTTCGTGATCATTTATGACACTTTTATCAACGTTACATGCTAGGCTATCGCGTACAGATCATTTGTATTTGTGGTATTCTCAACCTTCAGTGTCTGATGATAGTTCGCACCATATTGGCATGTTATTGATCGCTTTGGTATGATTAATTGATGGACTGATTTTTGTAACATTTGCTGATTTAAAACTTATTCTTTCTGTTCTATATCCAGGTTTTTCTTGTTATTATTGATGTCTATAATCATGTAAGGATTGATTTGGACGTAAATAGACTTGTCATTTTTTTAAAGTACTATGTTGTGGTAAATTTGTCTATTACCTATTTGTTGAAAGGATGCCTCCGTTCGATGGCGTTCTTGATGGAGTTTTTGCTTGAAATTCTCTGAGAACTTTCTCTTAGGCGTTAATATTAAAACTCAATTGCTTTCATCTAAATTGAGTTCATTTATTATTTTAATTAGATTTAATGGTAACACTTATTTTTTCTGTTTTCAGGATTACGTACCGAGTTCTATACTAGGTTGCTTGAATTATTTTGTGAACGTCAAAAATACAATTTCTTGCCAAAACTTGGTGGACTCTTGCGTCTACGTGCTAATATGAGGTGTAATTAATTTCAGCTTGATTGACATACATTTAGTTTGTCCTGTTGTTTTCCAGAAATCAAAGCTATGTTAAGTAATTTATTTGACTATCTAAATAATCGTATTTTTACATGCAAATTTATTTGAATATGGTCTTTTTTTCTATCTCAAATGAAATATTTGTTTTTGAATTTTTGGATGTCATTTAGATAACTAATAAAATCCATTACCTAGATCTATCTCTGAAATTCCAGATTTTTTGTGTTCCGATGCTTATTTCATATAATTGGTAAAATAATCTAAACTCCATATTTTGTGATGAAATTAAATACACATATTCATGTATATGTCTAGTTTGATCTTCAGTAATTTGAACTTATTTGGATGTATGAAATAAATTGTCATATTTGCTTTGTTCATTATTTTAGATTTTGGACAGCTTGCATATTTACACGAGATTTATGTGTTTATGCTCGTGAATACCTTCATGATCCATGTGTGGAGTTGTCCCTTGGTGTTGTATGTATTAATTAGTTGTCTTTTCATCATTCAATATCGTGTGTTTCATCATGATTAGGATTTAAGTATTATAATTTTGTGTTAGGACGTGGAGAGATGGGCTTGTCGTGGTCAATCGATGACTTTGTCTCACAAAGTCTATTAGAACTCTCCTTTTGCTTAATTCTCTACTTTTGTAACAGATTTCGGTTCACCTACGAACCAAATTAAAAATGTTACAATCGAGTCGAGTCATATTTAATATTGTTAGTCAATAAAACTCGATCAATAAAATATATCGAAATAACCCTTTTAGTGTCATGAGAATGGAAGGCATTATTAAATAGGCCTCAAAACACATCAAATATAAGTAAAAATAAGAAAAAAATAAATGCGTTGAGCATAAATATGTGTAGCATTTATCTTGTCTTTCCGTCGAAGTCGATACAGGATTTGCAAGACCTATATATATTATATGAAAACCGTCAAGAATGAATGTTAATGGTCCGAAAAACAACTAATACAATCTGGCAAATAGGTATTTCATTACCCATAAAAACTTATGAAACTTCAAGATAGCCTCACACTGGGCGGTAAGCAAACATACTTAAGCAATTGCCGGCTCGCATGCATGGCTCATAATCATATTCATACATACATATAGCGCTTACGGCCTCACACCTTCCATATCACCCACCACAGTACTCCAGTGGCAAAAGGAACAGTTAAGTTAGTGTCACATATTCCGGAAATGTGCTCCATTACGCAGTACCATACACCGCACTACCTCATGGTTTGAAGAAGTACTAGTGCGATTTATATATATCTCTATACCGCTCACTCTCTTATTCGTGAAATCCATAAAATTTTGTATACTTATATGGTAAGCTTAGGAAAGAGGCTTATAACATAAATTTTTTGAGCTTAAGTTTGAAAACCAATAAGGGATCTCATCTTTGTAGTTTTATTAAACATGCGTACAAACCACAGCTAAATGGCCCGACATCGGAGGGATCCGATAAAACTCCTCCAATGTCGTCCTACGTATAAAATACGATCAAACTCTACACTCAAGAAGTCAAGCAGAGAGATAGAGATAGAGTCCTACGGACCTATGGTCCAAGCTCTAAGTGTATCTGCACATCTACGGCGAGCTAGGACTCCGAAACCTACATCGGATCCCACTACTAAGTAAAACTACTAATATGATGCATGCTTATAGTCTGTGCTCATATCATCAATACATCCTAATAAAAAGACTATACTAAATAAACATACCGTTAAACATACAACACGTAAATCAAGACATAATAAAGAAAATAACTAATAACAAATAATAAATAAACAAATACATACAATCATGAATAAATAGATAGATAATAAATACATAAAAACAATCAATATTCTAATCATAAAATAATAATATCATGTACTATATACGTAAATGGCTAAACACAAGTAAATATTATATATACTCATTTTAGTTATCATATAAGCAATTAAATAAATAAATACAGAATCATTCTATAAATATATATATATATATAATTTTAATTAATAATGAATAATAATAATAATATCATAGTCATCATTACAGAATACGTACTTAAATATAATTAAATAATAACATACACGCAACGAACAAGTAAATAAATAAATAAATATATACAATTTAGTAAACAATAAAAGACTAATATTAATAAGTAAATATAATAATTATAATAACAAATAATCATGTAAACATACATCATATACGATAAACATATAAATAAAACTTAAATAAATAAATGAATAAAAATCATCATAACATGAATATGAATTTAAAGTAATGTAAGGGTCCTCGAATTACTAAAAACGGTTGAGAAACGGCCGAAAATGGGCTGAACCAGACCAAACCGAAAGTGATGAACCAACCCGAGCTAGAAATGGGTTGGGTTGGCTGAGCGGACATGACTGGACAGGTGGACTTGGCATGGTCTTGCGGACAAGCGGCGCAGTTGGGGGCTGGTGGACGCGGTCGTGGCAAGCGGACCCGCCAAGAGGGGCCCGAATGGGGCGGCCATGCCCGTTGCCAGGAGATGCCGACGGTGCGCGGCTGGGGTTGCCGCTGGTCGGGATCGATGGACGGGAGGACGAGGAACCCGATGATGGTGAGGATTGGTGGAGCCTGGCTGCTGGTCGGCCAGAAAATGGCCGGAAAGAGGTAGTGTGCGCCGCCGAGTGCGGCGACATCGCCGACGGCGATCACGGCCGTGATGCTCATTGTGGGTTGTCTCAAAAGGTAGATCCTGATGAGAGGAAGCTAGGTGGGTGGTCGGATCGCCAGGAGGCGGCTCACCGTCGCCGGAAAATGGCTCAATAGGTGGCAGTGGCGGTGATGAACAGTGCTCAAAATCTCGGTTGTTGACGGCGACTGTCGTGAGTGGTACGAATGGAAAGCTGGCCGCGAAGTGATCATGGCCGTACTGAATGGGTGGCCGAAGGAAGGCTAAGGTCTCACCGGCGGCGAGCCTATGTGGCAGCGGCGATGAGGGTGTAAATAGTGAAAACGGGAGAAAACCTAAAAAACTATAGAAAGATAAGGTTGAGTGGACGCCTCAGATTTTGCCATGTGGTAGATCTGAGTGACCAACAACTCAGTGGCTAGTGGGATATACCTATAAATATAAGCAATATACATATGCACGGAAAGCTCAGATCGAGTTCGTCCAAAGTCAAAACTAACTCGAGTTATAAAAATGGCTTTATAGGCGGGAATCGAGGTAAGAAGGGTAAATGGGTCTCGAAACCCTAAACACAATTGAGCTGGGCCCACGGGGCACAATCCTATGGTTTAAAATCTCCTATGATGCATGTAATGAGATACCCAAAAAATTCTGAATGGATACTAAACGCTGCAACAGCATGGATCTAGGCCTAAAATCTTAGGTAACATATACAACCAAATCTATATACCTCATTATATATTGATAACTCATCTTATCATCTGCATGTCGGGCATACTCAACCACTATAACATGCTTATACGGCCATCTAGGCCCATACTCATAATCTGAAAACTAGTCTATCTCAAGCTCGCTCGAATCGATTCGGGACTACCTAAACTGGACCAAACTAGAATCGGGTAAACCTAATCCAAAAATCGGGTTTTACAACTTGGCTCTATCGTGCATAGTTTTCCATAATCAAGGATGAGGTTAGTGACGTTTTACTGGATCTCATTAATTTTAGGTCATTTAGTCGATTTTTTTGCTATTTAAAAAAACTTTAAAGATAAACTTTGATGTGATTTTGAAAACCATGAGATCCAGTTAAAATCACTTCAGTGCTATTTATGATATTTCTTGCTCAGGCCTCTGTTATATACATACGAGTGTTTTTTATTTTCACTCATGAGTGATGAGATACGTATATCATATCTACACCAGGGGCTCCCTCCTAAATTGGGTGGTTAGAGACATGTTTGAATTATAATATGCAACACGCTTTCCGAAAATCATTAGCGTGTGCTTTTTCGCCTGTTTGAATACCGTGGTGAGTGATATATAAAGGATGTGATGGAGGATGTGAACGTGTAAGTCTGATTATATTATACGTATATTGTATGGTGAGTCATTGCTCAAATAGCGGGCTCAATTCCTCATGTTTGTGGAGAGTGTCAGTTGCCTCTCATAGTAGCCCTTGTGAATGTTCTTTGGAGTTTATGATATTTCTATGGATAGATTAGTTATCTATTTGCCAATTGACATGTTTCTTATTAGTTATTTTAGACCAATAATCCTGCTTATGACATATTTTCTTATGAGGAATGGATGTATGGACATCAAAGTGGAGGTGCTTATGTAGTTGTTCCGATGTTCTTGCTATTTTAGCAATGTTATCTATTTTTTGAGGCTATGTATTATGAACTTGAACTCTTGTGGATGCCTTGTGGTACAGACTATGTTTTGGCGTGATGTTTGAGACTATGACCATGGATTGTATGGTTTATGTATTTGTTAGATGTATGATATCTATGACTTGTAATTTATTAGTGTGTTGTTTTCTTATTATAATGAGCTACATCTCTAAGTTGTTTTTCAGACAAAAATACTTTGGAGTATGTAGGTCTAACATAGGTTTGGAGATATACTCCAAACTCTAGAGTCCTAGAACTAATAGTATAACCAAATACGCTAAACCCTTTGTATTTGTATTTTAGGTACATAACCTCGGAAGCCATAATGGAGGACCAAATGCTAGCACTTAGAAGGCCATGGTGGAGGTGCAATGAGCTCTAGTGTGAGTTGCGGCTTATATGAACATAATCCGCACTTGGTAATATGACTTGTGACTATATTATTGTTTTAGTATTGTGTAATGAGAAGTAAAGTGATGACTTAGATGACCATTGCTTCTCTATCTAATTACTTGTGGATAAAAGTGCATAGAAGTGGTGACCATGTATCTTTGTACCTTGTGATTGTATTTTTATCCTAATGTTAGATTATAGCAGGTTGTGCTATTGGGAGTTTTCTCCCACTAATCTTAGTTAAAGGGAGACTGTAAAATTTTCTTCTGGATTTAATCCCCTTTTATAATTTTGACTCTTTAAGGCGCTCTATTTACTTGAGCCCAATCTTAGATGTTTTTATACATGCATAGTATGCTTCATGTGGGTTGTGCATGTATCACTCATGGTTATGTCTTCTTTCTTGCAACACTTAGTGTGGTTGAGTCTTAACTGTACTTTACCTTTTATGTTAAAAAAATCACGGATAATCGATCCAAGGTTTATTACGTTAAGCCTCTTGGGGTTTGAGCCATTGCCAAAAGTGTTGCACTCTTTTAAAAAACAAGGTGCATGGAAGTGTTGCACTCGTTTTACAAAACAAAATTAGACAATCTAATATTGCCAAAAGACACGCTCTACCATCTCCACATCACCATGGAACGCCTTGGTTAAGTATAAAGTAACGTACACATATGGTACCTCCCTTCCATTCTTTTCTTTTCACAATCAGAAGAGCCTTGCAAATGGCAACTAGTATCATTCTAGATTTGGTTAGTTTGAGTAAATATTTGGCACTAACCGGCATTATATTGTAACAAATTTATGATTTAACTATTTTTTATATGTACTCACTTTAGTTATTGTAGTATGGTTGATTGTAGCTTACAAAATTTATGAGCTCATATTTAGATTTTATTTGATGTGATGATGGCGGAATGCGCGCCATGACTAGATGTGTAATGTCTTCGGTGAAGTGCATGTGTTTATTACAAGTTAGTTGTTGTTGACTTCTGCATAACCATAAAATGAAACCTTATCATTTTCTATGTATTTGGAGGTGTTGTATGCACTTCTGTCGTATCATTGCATCTCTAATTCTATTTAGGTTGCTGATACATCTTCGCCTGCTCTTACAATCTTGTGTGCATTTGTGGTCTGTTTATATGGGTATTTACAATAGTCTTTTTCTTGTGATACCTAAAGGAGCTATACACAAGCACCCTGTATCACTAGATAACCATTCACATGGCGTTAAAGCTTCTTATTGTTAGAGTTAGGCCAACGTAAATGAAATGGAAACCAATTGCACTAAAATCGTGCTTTTGTGAAAAATGAAAGCATATGAAGTGCCAAATTTAGGCGTAAAATGGTACAATGTAATCATATTGAACTCTTTTAATTTTAAAAATGATATTTATACAAGGGTTGAAGAATCAACCGCATCTTTGACTATTTTATAATCATAAAACAGCAAAAAATGGGTTTCAATTGATGGTCAGAAATAAATAACAGGTAAATCATTATGTCAAAGCATTCGGTTGTGAAATTGGTAAACACTAACAGGTAAAGCCAATATTAGAAAAGCCTTTATTTGTTACGGCAAATTTGTCACAAAATTTCCACGGCAATTGTGACAAAGTTTTTGCATGGTAGTTTGTGACAATAGCTTTGACTGTGAAAAACTTTGTCACTGGCTGGCCTAGCAAAACAATCGTGGTAATTGTGACAAATTTTAGGAAGGCTGACTGATTTCAGATTTTTATATCATTTATATTATCTTTGTGTTAACCAAATATATTCTAAGTTGTCTAACATGGTCTGTCAAGAAAGCCACACCAATTATCTTTCGTGTAAAAACATGCCGTCTTCGTGGTACCCAATATTCACGTTAAACCATTGGGTTGAATCCGATTTCGCCGTGATAATCAACCTAATAAAGGCAAGCATAACATCATGAAAGAGTTACTATTTGATTAATAGTCAACATTATTGAAATTAGTATATAATCAATATATTTATAAAAAAATTAATATTTTTAGAATGAATTTTATGTTCAAATTAATTATGATTACCTTTTAAGTGGCCCACTCATGCATGCCTTTCAGCCTTTTTAACATTTAAGCTAATTTTGGCCTCATAATAGTTTTATGGGCCTAGTAATATTTGTTTAACTTGAAATTATAATTGTTATTATTAAAAAAGAAAATATTAGAGCATAATTATATCAAAAGTAGTAATTTTAAAAATATTGATAATTTTTAATATATTTATAATTATATTACTCGAATTAAAGTTTGTTACATAATAATATACACTTAATTTTAATTTTTACAATTATTTATTTATTTAATGTTATTTATTATTAATAAAAAACTTAGAGTATAATTTTATATGAATTAAAAATATTTAAAAGATAAATTTCATTTAATTATTAAAAAATTTTAATAATTGCTTTTAATATTTGTATAAAGTTTTTTTTTGCTAAAATTAAATAAATATTAATTATTTTTATTTAAATATATATATAGCACAATTTTTTGAAATTAATTTCATATATTATTAATAAGTTTTAGATGTATTTCATGCAATACTATGTGCACATCATGAGGATTTTTTATTAGCTGTTCAAAAAAGTTATCCTGTTTATCTTATCTATTGTGATAAGGGAAATGAGGAAAGAAAATTTTATACCCTCCGATGTATAAGAAAAAGACGACATTTTTTTTTCATGAGAGACCATAAAGAAGGTTATATAACATAATCATGATTATTTTATGCTCTGCATGTAATCATGCTTACTTTAGATACAGAATTATTGATTTAATATTACTTTTTATATAAACTAAATTTAGTACAACTATTATTGTTAAAATTGGCTATTTTTAATTTTTAATGTCATTTATACTACTTCATGCTAACCAAACTGATCCAATTAATTCATGCTAACCAAACTGATCCAATTAGTGCTCTCCAACAAGTCAGTTAATTAGAGTTTTGTTTAGCTTAAACTCAATTTGTTTGACTTTCAATTTGAGCCAAACCAATTAATATTTTCGTTGATTTGAAATATTCGAGTTAATTCAAGCTTAATTTAGCTTTATTTATATTTATTAATAATCTTATGTATAATTTATACTAAAGAGTGTTTGGTTATGTCATTTTTTCTTTCATTTCTCAATAAATTTGGATAACAAATAATTTTCGTAAGATTTTTTTTGTGCAACAAAAATTAAAATTGTTAGGCAAAAACAAAAGTTAATGCACATGTACCATATTTTTTATACCCTCCAATCTATAAGAAAAACGATGACATATTTTTTCTCGTGAGAGAGCACATAAAAGGGCACATAAAGTAATCTTCGTTATTTTGTGCACTCACTTGGATGCATTTATACTTGCTTTAGTTACGAAATAATTTATTTAATATTACTTTATATATAAAATAAATTAATATAACCATATTTGTTAAAATTGACATTTTAAAATTTTCATGTTATTTACACTATTTTAATGCTAACCAAACAAATCCGATTAGTACTTTCCAACCAACTTGTGAGGGAGATTTTGTTTGGCTTAAACACAATTTGTTTGACTTTTGAGTTTGAACCTAGCCAAATAATATTTTGGTTAATTTGAAATATTCGAGTTAATTTGAATTCGATCTAGTTTTATTTATATTTATTGATATTCTTATGAATAATTTATACTAAAGAGTGTTTAATTATGCCATTTTTTTCCTTTTTATTTTCTCAATGAATTTGGATTAAAAGTTTTTTCATAAGATTTTTTATGTGCCATGGAGGTTAAAATTGTGTTTGGCCAAAGAAAAGTTAATGAACATGCACTATATTTTTTATACCCTCCAATGCATTAATAAAAACATTTTTTTTCTCATGGGAGAGCACTATGGAAGGCCACATAAGGTACTGTTGACTATTTTGTGCTCTCACTTGATCTATCGTACATGCTTTAGATACAAAATAATTAATTTAATATTATTTTTTATATAAAATAACTCAACACAACCATTTTTGTTAAAATTGACTATTTTAAAATTTTTATATTATTTGCACTACTTTCGTACTAACCAAATAGATCCAAACAAGGCTCTCCAATGCATTTACATTTTTCACTGTAGACAAATTTAACTTCTGTTGCACAAAAAAAATCTTATGAAAATTTGTTATTAAAATTTATTGAGAAACGAAAGAAAAAATAAGACACTGTTTAGTATAAATTATACATAAGAATATTAGTAAATACAAATAAAATTAGGTCATACTCAAATTTACTCAAATATTAAAAATTAAACCAAATATTAATTAATTTAGCTCAAACTCAAAGTCAAACAAATTGCGATTGAGTTTAAGGTGTGCACAAACAAAGTAGCAAGAAACAAGGGGCGAATCCAGTAGCAAACTATGAAAGGAAACACTGAACATAAAAAAGATGTCAACTGCAAAAACCCGGCGAAGCATGATAAATTAAGAGGTAAATAAAAGCACTAATGCTGGAAATACACTAATTCGAGGAGCTTGAAAGCTTAACAATCAGCATTCAACAACACTTTAACACATTCTTATGCAAGCAATTCTAGCAGCGTTAAATAATGGAAGAATTAAAAAATAAAAATAATGAAAAATCAGATGACTCGAACGTTCACCATATTTGCATGTCAATCGAACTATATATTCGTCCAAC
Organism: Piper betle; assembly: GCA_033002965.1. NCBI lineage: Eukaryota > Viridiplantae > Streptophyta > Magnoliopsida > Piperales > Piperaceae > Piper > Piper betle. Next base: position 31,284 of record JAURVB010015151.1, read on the forward strand.
TTAATATAGAAAACCATTTCAAGGGCATTGAAAGAGCTAGAGTCAGAACAAAGATTGCCTCAACCTACCTTCATTTCATGCATGACTATAAACCGCGGTGCCTCATAATTCATTTCGTTTTGGTCCACCAAATAAAGATATTTGTCGTTACCCCCACCCACGCCCGTAAAAAACAAAAAGATTCAAATTCCAACTGTTCTGTACAAACTGAACAACAAATTTAAATAAATGCTAATACTATACCATTAGACAATCGGATTCCATCCAAACCATTGCTACATGAAAAAGGCAGTACAACCACATGTTAGACGTGGGTAAAAAAACAGAAAAAGAATGATGACTGGCCAAACAATGGGAGACCATTTTACAAAACCACCCAGTAAATGCAATCATGAATCTCAGACCACGGATTCACTTTCTCTCCTAAGTAATTCCTGCTGCAAAGATTAAAAGAGGAAACTTAAGTTCTTCAAATAAATCGTCAATCTCTCCTTATATAGAACTAAAATGGTGACCAAAGACATGGCTCCTGTAGTTACACAACCATCAAATTTCTATGAGAAGTTGAAACATTAGCAACTCAGTTAATAATTAAGACAAGTTTAATTTTACCATGTTTAAAAGGGTGTTCAATTCTTAAAACAAATCAAAGTCATCACTACCATCATCTGCACTCATCCCTACTAGAGGGTAGAGTCGGCGGTAGGAGCACTCACAAGTGAATTAAGCTGACCTATGCTTTGTTCAAGCATGGTTTATTGTCTTAAGGTATGACTCAAATTAATTGGAATTCAAGCTCACTCAAGTTAAACTCAGTAAACACGTTTTATGAGAAGTGAACCAAACCCAGGCCTTTTTAAAGGTCAAAAACATCAGCTAGTTTCATTTTTCCTAACCAATGATTACCTTAAGTTTTAATTAACCCTTCAATTTTTATTCTATTTAAAGAACAAAAATATTTCACACGGCATAACACGCACATAAAGTGAACACTAATGTATCAAAACTTTATATTCTTGTATAAGATCATTATAAAAGCTAGGTTTTTATAATGATCTTATACAAGAATATAAAGTTTTGATACATTAGTGTTCACTTTATGTGCGTGTTATGCCGTGTGAAATATTTTTGTTCTTTAAATAGAATAAAAATTGAAGGGTTAATTAAAACTTAAGGTAATCATTGGTTAGGAAAAATGAAACTAGCTGATGTTTTTGACCTTTAAAAAGGCCTGGGTTTGGTTCACTTCTCATAAAACGTGTTTACTGAGTTTAACTTGAGTGAGCTTGAATTCCAATTAATTTGAGTCATACCTTAAGACAATAAACCATGCTTGAACAAAGCATAGGTCAGCTTAATTCACTTGTGAGTGCTCCTACCGCCGACTCTACCCTCTAGTAGGGATGAGTGCAGATGATGGTAGTGATGACTTTGATTTGTTTTAAGAATTGAACACCCTTTTAAACATGGTAAAATTAAACTTGTCTTAATTATTAACTGAGTTGCTAATGTTTCAACTTCTCATAGAAATTTGATGGTTGTGTAACTACAGGAGCCATGTCTTTGGTCACCATTTTAGTTCTATATAAGGAGAGATTGACGATTTATTTGAAGAACTTAAGTTTCCTCTTTTAATCTTTGCAACAGGAATTACTTAGGAGAGAAAGTGAATCCGTGGTCTGAGATTCATGATTGTATTTACTGGGTGGTTTTGTAAAATGGTCTCCCATTGTTTGGCCAGTCATCATTCTTTTTCTGTTTTTTTACCCACGTCTAACATGTGGTTGTACTGCCTTTTCATGTAGCAATGGTTTGGATGGAATCCGATTGTCTAATGGTATAGTATTAGCATTTATTTAAATTTGTTGTTCAGTTTGTACAGAACAGTTGGAATTTGAATCTTTTTGTTTTTTACGGGCGTGGGTGGGGGTAACGACAAATATCTTTATTTGGTGGACCAAAACGAAATGAATTATGAGGCACCGCGGTTTATAGTCATGCATGAAATGAAGGTAGGTTGAGGCAATCTTTGTTCTGACTCTAGCTCTTTCAATGCCCTTGAAATGGTTTTCTATATTAAGTTGGACGAATATATAGTTCGATTGACATGCAAATATGGTGAACGTTCGAGTCATCTGATTTTTTCATTATTTTTATTTTTTAATTCTTCCATTATTTAACGCTGCTAGAATTGCTTGCATAAGAATGTGTTAAAGTGTTGTTGAATGCTGATTGTTAAGCTTTCAAGCTCCTCGAATTAGTGTATTTCCAGCATTAGTGCTTTTATTTACCTCTTAATTTATCATGCTTCGCCGGGTTTTTGCGGTTGACATCTTTTTTATGTTCAGTGTTTCCTTTCATAGTTTGCTACTGGATTCGCCCCCTTGTTTCTTGCTACTTTGTTTGTGCACACCTTAAACTCAATCGCAATTTGTTTGACTTTGAGTTTGAGCTAAATTAATTAATATTTGGTTTAATTTTTAATATTTGAGTAAATTTGAGTATGACCTAATTTTATTTGTATTTACTAATATTCTTATGTATAATTTATACTAAACAGTGTCTTATTTTTTCTTTCGTTTCTCAATAAATTTTAATAACAAATTTTCATAAGATTTTTTTTGTGCAACAGAAGTTAAATTTGTCTACAGTGAAAAATGTAAATGCATTGGAGAGCCTTGTTTGGATCTATTTGGTTAGTACGAAAGTAGTGCAAATAATATAAAAATTTTAAAATAGTCAATTTTAACAAAAATGGTTGTGTTGAGTTATTTTATATAAAAAATAATATTAAATTAATTATTTTGTATCTAAAGCATGTACGATAGATCAAGTGAGAGCACAAAATAGTCAACAGTACCTTATGTGGCCTTCCATGTGCTCTCCCATGAGAAAAAAATGTTTTTTTAATGCATTGGAGGGTATAAAAAATATAGTGCATGTTCATTAACTTTTCTTTGGCCAAACACAATTTTAACCTCCATGGCACATAAAAAATCTTATGAAAAAACTTTTAATCCAAATTCATTGAGAAAATAAAAGGAAAAAAATGGCATAATTAAACACTCTTTAGTATAAATTATTCATAAGAATATCAATAAATATAAATAAAACTAGATCGAATTCAAATTAACTCGAATATTTCAAATTAACCAAAATATTATTTGGCTAGGTTCAAACTCAAAGTCAAACAAATTGTGTTTAAGCCAAACAAAACTCTCCCTCACAAGTTGGTTGGAAAGTACTAATCGGATTTGTTTGGTTAGCATTAAAATAGTGTAAATAACATGAAAATTTTAAAATGTCAATTTTAACAAATATGGTTATATTAATTTATTTTATATATAAAGTAATATTAAATAAATTATTTCGTAACTAAAGCAAGTATAAATGCATCCAAGTGAGTGCACAAAATAACGAAGATTACTTTATGTGCCCTTTTATGTGCTCTCTCACGAGAAAAAATATGTCATCGTTTTTCTTATAGATTGGAGGGTATAAAAAATATGGTACATGTGCATTAACTTTTGTTTTTGCCTAACAATTTTAATTTTTGTTGCACAAAAAAAAATCTTACGAAAATTATTTGTTATCCAAATTTATTGAGAAATGAAAGAAAAAATGACATAACCAAACACTCTTTAGTATAAATTATACATAAGATTATTAATAAATATAAATAAAGCTAAATTAAGCTTGAATTAACTCGAATATTTCAAATCAACGAAAATATTAATTGGTTTGGCTCAAATTGAAAGTCAAACAAATTGAGTTTAAGCTAAACAAAACTCTAATTAACTGACTTGTTGGAGAGCACTAATTGGATCAGTTTGGTTAGCATGAATTAATTGGATCAGTTTGGTTAGCATGAAGTAGTATAAATGACATTAAAAATTAAAAATAGCCAATTTTAACAATAATAGTTGTACTAAATTTAGTTTATATAAAAAGTAATATTAAATCAATAATTCTGTATCTAAAGTAAGCATGATTACATGCAGAGCATAAAATAATCATGATTATGTTATATAACCTTCTTTATGGTCTCTCATGAAAAAAATGTCGTCTTTTTCTTATACATCGGAGGGTATAAAATTTTCTTTCCTCATTTCCTTATCACAATAGATAAGATAAACAGGATAACTTTTTTGAACAGCTAATAAAAAATCCTCATGATGTGCACATAGTATTGCATGAAATACATCTAAAACTTATTAATAATATATGAAATTAATTTCAAAAAATTGTGCTATATATATATTTAAATAAAAATAATTAATATTTATTTAATTTTAGCAAAAAAAAACTTTATACAAATATTAAAAGCAATTATTAAAATTTTTTAATAATTAAATGAAATTTATCTTTTAAATATTTTTAATTCATATAAAATTATACTCTAAGTTTTTTATTAATAATAAATAACATTAAATAAATAAATAATTGTAAAAATTAAAATTAAGTGTATATTATTATGTAACAAACTTTAATTCGAGTAATATAATTATAAATATATTAAAAATTATCAATATTTTTAAAATTACTACTTTTGATATAATTATGCTCTAATATTTCTTTTTTAATAATAACAATTATAATTTCAAGTTAAACAAATATTACTAGGCCCATAAAACTATTATGAGGCCAAAATTAGCTTAAATGTTAAAAAGGCTGAAAGGCATGCATGAGTGGGCCACTTAAAAGGTAATCATAATTAATTTGAACATAAAATTCATTCTAAAAATATTAATTTTTTATAAATATATTGATTATATACTAATTTCAATAATGTTGACTATTAATCAAATAGTAACTCTTTCATGATGTTATGCTTGCCTTTATTAGGTTGATTATCACGGCGAAATCGGATTCAACCCAATGGTTTAACGTGAATATTGGGTACCACGAAGACGGCATGTTTTTACACGAAAGATAATTGGTGTGGCTTTCTTGACAGACCATGTTAGACAACTTAGAATATATTTGGTTAACACAAAGATAATATAAATGATATAAAAATCTGAAATCAGTCAGCCTTCCTAAAATTTGTCACAATTACCACGATTGTTTTGCTAGGCCAGCCAGTGACAAAGTTTTTCACAGTCAAAGCTATTGTCACAAACTACCATGCAAAAACTTTGTCACAATTGCCGTGGAAATTTTGTGACAAATTTGCCGTAACAAATAAAGGCTTTTCTAATATTGGCTTTACCTGTTAGTGTTTACCAATTTCACAACCGAATACTTTGACATAATGATTTACCTGTTATTTATTTCTGACCATCAATTGAAACCCATTTTTTGCTGTTTTATGATTATAAAATAGTCAAAATGCGGTTGATTCTTCAACCCTTGTATAAATATCATTTTTAAAATTAAAAGAGTTCAATATGATTACATTGTACCATTTTACGCCTAAATTTGGCACTTCATATGCTTTCATTTTTCACAAAAACACGATTTTAGTGCAATTGGTTTCCATTTCATTTACGTTGGCCTAACTCTAACAATAAGAAGCTTTAACGCCATGTGAATGGTTATCTAGTGATACAGGGTGCTTGTGTATAGCTCCTTTAGGTATCACAAGAAAAAAGACTATTGTAAATACCCATATAAACAGACCACAAATGCACACAAGATTGTAAGAGCAGGCGAAGATGTATCAGCAACCTAAATAGAATTAGAGATGCAATGATACGACAGAAGTGCATACAACACCCCAAATACATAGAAAATGATAAGGTTTCATTTTATGGTTATGCAGAAGTCAACAACAATAACTTGTAATAAACACATGCACTTCACCGAAGACATTACACATCTAGTCATGGCGCGCATTCCGCCATCATCACATCAAATAAAATCTAAATATGAGCTCATAAATTTTGTAAGCTACAATCAACATACTACAATAACTAAAGTGAGTACATATAAAAAATAGTTAAATCATAAATTTGTTACAATATAATGCCGGTTAGTGCCAAATATTTACTCAAACTAACCAAATTAAAATGATACTAGTTGCCATTTGCAAGGCTCTTCTGATTGTGAAAAGAAAAGAATGGAAGGGAGGTACCATATGTGTACGTTACTTTATACTTAACCAAGGCGTTCCATGGTGATGTGGAGATGGTAGAGCGTGTCTTTTGGCAATATTAGATTGTCTAATTTTGTTTTGTAAAACGAGTGCAACACTTCCATGCACCTTGTTTTTTAAAAAGAGTGCAACACTTTTGGCAATGGCTCAAACCCCAAGAGGCTTAACGTAATAAACCTTGGATCGATTATCCGTGATTTTTTTAACATAAAAGGTAAAGTACAATTAAGACTCAACCACACTAAGTGTTGCAAGAAAGAAGACATAACCATGAGTGATACATGCACAACCCACATGAAGCATACTATGCATGTATAAAAACATCTAAGATTGGGCTCAAGTAAATAGAGCGCCTTAAAGAGTCAAAATTATAAAAGGGGATTAAATCCAGAAGAAAATTTTACAGTCTCCCTTTAACTAAGATTAGTGGGAGAAAACTCCCAATAGCACAACCTGCTATAATCTAACATTAGGATAAAAATACAATCACAAGGTACAAAGATACATGGTCACCACTTCTATGCACTTTTATCCACAAGTAATTAGATAGAGAAGCAATGGTCATCTAAGTCATCACTTTACTTCTCATTACACAATACTAAAACAATAATATAGTCACAAGTCATATTACCAAGTGCGGATTATGTTCATATAAGCCGCAACTCACACTAGAGCTCATTGCACCTCCACCATGGCCTTCTAAGTGCTAGCATTTGGTCCTCCATTATGGCTTCCGAGGTTATGTACCTAAAATACAAATACAAAGGGTTTAGCGTATTTGGTTATACTATTAGTTCTAGGACTCTAGAGTTTGGAGTATATCTCCAAACCTATGTTAGACCTACATACTCCAAAGTATTTTTGTCTGAAAAACAACTAGAGATGTAGCTCATTATAATAAGAAAACAACACACTAATAAATTACAAGTCATAGATATCATACATCTAACAAATACATAAACCATACAATCCATGGTCATAGTCTCAAACATCACGCCAAAACATAGTCTGTACCACAAGGCATCCACAAGAGTTCAAGTTCATAATACATAGCCTCAAAAAATAGATAACATTGCTAAAATAGCAAGAACATCGGAACAACTACATAAGCACCTCCACTTTGATGTCCATACATCCATTCCTCATAAGAAAATATGTCAGTAAGCAGGATTATTGGTCTAAAATAACTAATAAGAAACATGTCAATTGGCAAATAGATAACTAATCTATCCATAGAAATATCATAAACTCCAAAGAACATTCACAAGGGCTACTATGAGAGGCAACTGACACTCTCCACAAACATGAGGAATGAGCCCGCTATTTGAGCAATGACTCACCATACAATATACGTATAATATAATCAGACTTACACGTTCACATCCTCCATCACATCCTTTATATATCACTCACCACGGTATTCAAACAGGTGAAAAAGCACACGCTAATGATTTTCGGAAAGCGTGTTGCATATTATAATTCAAACATGTCTCTAACCACCCAATTTAGGAGGGAGCCCCTGGTGTAGATATGATATACGTATCTCATCACTCATGAGTGAGAAATAAAAAACACTCGTATGTATATAACAGAGGCCTGAGCAAGAAATATCATAAATAGCACTGAAGTGATTTTAACTGGATCTCATGGTTTTCAAAATCACATCAAAGTTTATCTTTAAAGTTTTTTTAAATAGCAAAAAAATCGACTAAATGACCTAAAATTAATGAGATCCAGTAAAACGTCACTAACCTCATCCTTGAGTTATGGAAAACTATGCACGATAGAGCCAAGTTGTAAAACCCGATTTTTGGATTAGGTTTACCCGATTCTAGTTTGGTCCAGTTTAGGTAGTCCCGAATCGATTCGAGCGAGCTTGAGATAGACTAGTTTTCAGATTATGAGTATGGGCCTAGATGGCCGTATAAGCATGTTATAGTGGTTGAGTATGCCCGACATGCAGATGATAAGATGAGTTATCAATGTATAATGAGGTATATAGATTTGGTTGTATATGTTACCTAAGATTTTAGGCCTAGATCCATGCTGTTGCAACGTTTAGTATCCATTCAAGAATTTATTTTGGGTATCTCATTACATGCATCATAGGAATTTTAAACCATAGGATTGTGCCCCGTGGGCCCAGCTCAATTGTGTTTAGGGTTTCGATGACCCATTTACCCTTCTTACCTCGATTCCCGCCTATAAAGCCATTTTTATAACTCGAGTTAGTTTTGACTTTGGACGAACTCGATCTGAGCTTTCCGTGCATATGTATATTGCTTATATTTATAGGTGGGTATCCCACTAGCCACTGAGTTGTTGGTCACTCAGATCTGCCACATGGCAAAATCTAAGGCGTCCACTCAACCTTATCTTTCTATAGTTTTTTAGGTTTTCTCCTGTTTTCACTATTTACACCCTCATTGCCGCTGCCACATAGGCTCGCCGTCGGTGAGACCTTAGCCCTCCTTCGGCCACCCATTCAGTACGGCCATGATCACTTCGCGGCCAGCTTTTCCATTCGTACCACTCACAGCAGTCGCCGTCAACAACCGAGATTTTGAGCACTGTTCACTCACCGCCACTGCCACCTATTGAGCCATTTTCCGGCGACGGTGAGCCGCCTCCTGGCGATCCAACCACCCACCCAGCTTCCTCTCATCAGGATCTACCTTTTGAGACAACCCACAATGAGCATCACGGCCGTGATCGCCGTCGGCGATGTCGCCGCACTCGGCGGCCACACTACCCTCTTTCTGAGCCATTTTCTGGCCGACCAGCGGCCGGGCTCCACCGATCCTCACCATCATCAGGTTCCTCGTCCTCCCGTCCATCGATCCCGACCGGCGGCAGCCCCAGCCGCGCACCGTCGGCATTTCCTGGCAATGGGCACGGCCGCCCCATTCGGGCCCCTCTTGGGGGTCCGCTTGCCCACGACCGCGTCCACCAGCCCCAACTGCGCCGCTTGTCCGCAAGACCATGCCAAGTCCACCTGTCCAATCATGTCCGCTCAGCCAGCCCAACCCATTTCTAGCTCGGGTTGGTTCATCACTTTTCGGTTTGGTCTGGTTCAGCCTCATTTTTAGCCGTTTCTCAACCGTTTTTAGTAATTCGAGGACCTTACATTGCTTTAAATTCATATTCATGTTTATGATGATTTTTATTCATTTATTTATTTAGTTTTATTTATATGTTTATCGTATATGATGTATGTTTACATGATTATTTGTTATTATAATTATTATATTTACTTATTAATATTAGTCTTTTATTGTTTACTAAATTGTATTTATTTATTTATTTATTTACTTGTTCGTTGCGTGTATGTTATTATTTAATTATATTTTAAGTACGTATTCTGTAATGATGACTATGATATTATTATTATTATTCATTATTAATTAAAATTATATATATATATATATTTATATGAATGATTCTGTATTTATTTATTTAATTGCTTATATGATAACTAAAATGAGTATATATAATATTTACTTGTGTTTAGCCATTTACGTATATAGTACATGATATTATTATTTTATGATTAGAATATTGATTGTTTTTATGTATTTATTATCTATCTATTTATTCATTATTGTATGTATTTGTTTATTTATTATTTGTTATTAGTTATTTTCTTTATTATGTCTTGATTTACGTGTTGTATGTTTAACGGTATGTTTATTTAGTATAGTCTTTTTTATTAGGATGTATTGATGATATGAGCACAGACTATAAGCATGCATCATATTAGTATTTTACTTAGTAGTGGGATCCGATGTAGGTTTCGGAGTCCTAACTCGCCGTAGATGTGCAGATACACTTAGAGTTTGGACCATAGGTCCGTAGGACTCTATCTCTATCTCTCTGCTTGACTTCTTGAGTGTAGAGTTTGATCGTATTTTATACGTAGGACGACATTGGAGGAGTTTTATCGGATCCCTCCGATGTCGGGCCATTTAGTCGGAGTTTGTACGCATGTTTAATAAAACTACAAAGATGAGATCCCTTATTGGTTTTCAAACTTAAGCTCAAAAAATTTATGTTATAAGCCTTTTTCCTAAGCTTACCATATAAGTATACAAAATTTTACGGATTTCATGAATAAGAGAATGAGCGGTATGAGAGATATATATAAATCGCACTAGTACTTCTTCAAACTATGAGGTAGTGCATTTCCGGAATATGTGACACTAACTTAACTGTTCCTTTTGCCACTGGAGTACTGTGGTGGGTGATATGGAAGGTGTGAGGCCGTAAGCGCTATATGTATGTATGAATATGATTATGAGCAATGCATGCGAGCCGGCAATTACTTAAGTATGTTTGCTTACCGCCCAGTGTGAGGCTATCTTGAAATTTCATAAGTTTTTATGGGTAATGAAATACCTATTTGCCAGATTGTATTAGTTGTTTTTCGGACCATTAACATTCATTCTTGACGGTTTTCATATAATATATATAGGTCTTGCAAATCCTGTATCGACTTCGACGGAAAGACAAGATAAATGCTACACATATTTATGCTCAACGCATTTATTTTTTTCTTATTTTTACTTATATTTGATGTGTTTTGAGGCCTATTTAATAATGCCTTCCATTCTCATGACACTTAAAAGGGTTATTTCGATATATTTTATTGATCGAGTTTTATTGACTAACAATATTAAATATGACTCGACTCGATTGTAACATTTTTAATTTGGTTCGTAGGTGAACCGAAATCTGTTACAAAAGTAGAGAATTAAGCAAAAGGAGAGTTCTAATAGACTTTGTGAGACAAAGTCATCGATTGACCACGACAAGCCCATCTCTCCACGTCCTAACACAAAATTATAATACTTAAATCCTAATCATGATGAAACACACGATATTGAATGATGAAAAGACAACTAATTAATACATACAACACCAAGGGACAACTCCACACATGGATCATGAAGGTATTCACGAGCATAAACACATAAATCTCGTGTAAATATGCAAGCTGTCCAAAATCTAAAATAATGAACAAAGCAAATATGACAATTTATTTCATACATCCAAATAAGTTCAAATTACTGAAGATCAAACTAGACATATACATGAATATGTGTATTTAATTTCATCACAAAATATGGAGTTTAGATTATTTTACCAATTATATGAAATAAGCATCGGAACACAAAAAATCTGGAATTTCAGAGATAGATCTGGTAATGGATTTTATTAGTTATCTAAATGACATCCAAAAATTCAAAAACAAATATTTCATTTGAGATAGAAAAAAAGACCATATTCAAATAAATTTGCATGTAAAAATACGATTATTTAGATAGTCAAATAAATTACTTAACATAGCTTTGATTTCTGGAAAACAACAGGACAAACTAAATGTATGTCAATCAAGCTGAAATTAATTACACCTCATATTAGCACGTAGACGCAAGAGTCCACCAAGTTTTGGCAAGAAATTGTATTTTTGACGTTCACAAAATATTTCAAGCAACCTAGTATAGAACTCGGTACGTAATCCTGAAAACAGAAAAAATAAGTGTTACCATTAAATCTAATTAAAATAATAAATGAACTCCAATTTAGATGAAAGCAATTGAGTTTTAATATTAACGCCTAAGAGAAAATTCTCAGAGAATTTCAAGCAAAAACTCCATCAAGAACGTCATCGAACGGAGGCATCCTTTCAACAAATAGGTAATAGACAAATTTACCACAACATAGTACTTTAAAAAAATGACAAGTCTATTTACGTCCAAATCAATCCTTACATGATGATAGACATCAATAATAACAAGAAAAACCTGGATATAGAACAGAAAGAATAAGTTTTAAATCAGCAAATGTTACAAAAATCAGTCCATCAATTAATCATACCAAAGTGATCAATAACATGCCAATATGGTGCGATCTATCATCAGACACTCAAGATCAAACAAATATCACAAATACAATATGATCTATAAGCGATAGTCTATCAGTGAATGTTGATAAAAGTGTCATAAATGATCAGAGATTAAGGAAAACTGTAACACTTCAATTCGGCCCAATAGGGATAGGCACATAATCCATTTGATATTGTAATTTATAACGCTACTCACTAGGCATATCGTGATACAGATCTTTATGAGCATAGTAGATCTGCAACCCTCCGTTGGATGCTTAAGATGGGCACTAGGCTTGGTTTTATAGAGTGCAAAGTTCGTACTAAAAAAGACGAATCTTAAACTTCAAGGAATCTTATATGAACACCCTGGCCAGTAACAGATAGTAGAACCTCCCCTGCAACTATGAACGGTGGCTTTAAAAATACGATGATCACTTCCAACTTTAGAAGAAGCACACCTCAGCTACAATTTTGAGGTTGTATGTTGTTGCGTACATCATATTCTTACTATGTAGTTGAAATGATTGGCTTAAGTCTTCTTATTAGTTACATGAAGATAACACAGTATTTTAACAAGGGGTGGTTACCTATTCCTAATACCCGAACTTCACGTGGGTTTTCAGTTGGTATGAACCATAAGCTCCTCCACCCACGTTACTCTAACTCAAAAATAGCTATAGCCAAATACGTTTCATGTGCTTAACTTAGTCTCCTTGTTATATTCCATGACTTTGGGGCTTATATATCCTACAGACGATCATTACCCTTGCCTCAAAGTATTGCATCTCTATAGTAATAATATAATAATATAACGATAAAACATGCTTAGCACAACCATCATGACATACATTTGAATCATACAAGGTTTACATAGTTAGGGCACATACTGGTCATATAGTCATCCACAAAATACATAGTCCAAAACAGACAACATAACATAGGCCCCCAGCCACCACCGTCACTAAGCTGCCGATCCATGCACTTAGGCCTGTCCACGCTAGGAAACCTTACCTACATATAATAAAAAACCACGTCAGTAATCTAATAAATTTGATTAATAACCTGAATAACTACTGGTAAAGTAGCAAACTGGCAAATGGGTATTTCATTACCTATGAGAACTTAAGAAACTTCAGAATTGCCTAACACTGGGTGGTAACCAAACTTACTTAAACGAGTGTCGGCATAAATGCATGGCTAATATTCTTATTAATACATACAACACGTATGCCCTCACATCTTCCATAGTACACCCGTTGCGGTATTTGAGTGGTAAAATGAATGGTTAAGTTAGTGCCACAAATTCTGGAAATATGCGTTATGTAGTACCCTTATACTCCGCACTACACACTCTTACTCGTAAAAGCCGTAACCCTCATATTTATGCATTTAGGCTTGGGAGAGGATTTAATTAATACTTTGCTTCTGGATCTTATCTTTTGAAAACTATCAAGGGGTCTCAACCTTGAAGTTTTATTAAACACATGTAAAAAACACGAATAAATGGCCTGACATTGGAGGGATCTGATAAAATGCGTTGATGTCGTCCTACGTCTAAAACGTGGTTAAACTCGACACACAGGGAGTCAAATAGAGATGAAACAAAGGAAGAATCCTATGGACATAGATGAGTTGACCTCCATATTTTAGTTAGTGAGCTCACCCGCGATACCTAGCACGAAGATGGAACCAAATAAAAATAAGGTCACATCGGCGTGCAAAATGAGGCAAAACCTCTACACAAGTTCAACACTTAACATCACTTAATTATCTTAATTAGATCTTAAGTGAAGCGTTAAACCTTATTAGGCACCTTAATTAAGGTTTTGGTTTCATGTTCACTTAGTGGGCTTTAATGAATTCTAGGTAATTGAATGAGCATAGCAAACAATTTTTTAGATAGGCCTAATAATGTCCAAAAGGGATGAAATTTGGATGGGTGGGCCCAGACACTCTAATGTTCATAGGTAATTCTAACATGGCTGGCCCATGGTCCAATCAAGGGGAACAAGATGCATTCAGTTCGGCCCTAAGGTGCTGGAACAATGTTCCTGGGCCGTGCACCAATTTTGTAGTGGTTTGTTCATGGGCTAGAGGACTCTAAATGAGATTGGTTCAGTGGGCCTAGTTAGCTAACACATTGAGCTTGAGCCCAGTGAGAGTTCCGCCCAATTTACTGTGTAAATGGGCCTAAGTGGTTCTTACAATTTGGATCTGGATGGGCTATTTATAGAGCTATCTGGACCCTAACAAATTGGAAATTCACAAATAAAATTGGGAACCTACCCAAATGGCCCCAAAATTTGTCATGGTACTACTGAGACTTAAGCTAAGGTGTGGGCCAAGTTTCATTCAAATCCAACACCATTAACCTATTTTAAGGTAATTTACAACTCGAGTGAAAAAACTAGGGTTTTCACTCTAAATTTTTACAATGTATGGGTAAACTCCTCCAAAACATACCTAGATGACTTTTACCATTCCAAAAATTCATATATTTCATGAAGACACTTATTGGAGCCTCATATACTTTTACCATATTTTATTGGCTTATAATTGGTGGCTTCACATATAACACAATCACAGATCATGCTCACAGTTACAAATAGCACAGGAAACATAAGGCGTACTTATGGGTGATGTTCATTATTCTTTAGCCATTTGATAAGGCTTAACATTTACCACAAACTCCTAACAATACCATGAACAAAATTGCATGTTGTGCATCAACATATCCTACAAGGTAAGAAAAAAAAATTGGAGAAAGGGGCTGCTAATGCCACTATAATGATAAAAGTTGCCACCTTTTTTCAATTTTTACCCACATACATGCAAATTTTAGATCATGGCAGGTAAAACACACAACCAAAAAGTTGTATATATACATGTTATGAGTGCAAAAAAATAAGAGTCGTGCAAATTTAATTTCAGTGTCAAGATATGATTTTTATACCAAAACAATTTAGATCAATGACATATGTGCGTTATAAAAAGCATATCTATTTATTTACATGGTCAAATAAATATATGAATACTCAAAATTCTCCTAACATGCCTATATAGATGCTAAAAATTTCATACAAATAAAAAAATACAAAAAAGCAAACGATAAATGTCAAACAACGAGTAATAGAGGCAACAAAAACCTGAAACTAATGAGGGAAGACCAAGGGGAGGTCTTTTGAGGCATCAAACCTCTAAACTTACCACCCACGGAGGCTAGAAACGTGGAGGGGGTGATTGGAGATTCAAGGAGGAAGAAGAAGGCCAAGGAGAGGAGAAGAAGGTTGTTGGAGGTGAGGTGGGAAGGAGAAATGATGAAAAACTGAGCTAATAGATGAATTTTATAGAAAATGAATGGTTAGTTTGGTGATGTCATAGGTATGGGTGTTATAGCCAAAGAGATATGGGTTTGATAAAGAGGTATGGGTTGGGTTAGCCTAAGACCCAAAAACTTAGGGTTTTACCCTAAAGCGATTGGGCCTACCTCAAAGATTGCACTGTTATATCCCAAAGAATGGTTAGTACGGTCCACAAGGTTATCAAACACACGACAAACACATAAAAAACACATGAGAGACACGGTCATAACATCTAACTATATACGATTTGACTAAACCAAATATGAAATAGCCGGGTGTGTAGCATCCAAATAGGTGTACCAAGCACCGAAGGTGGCTAAGATTGGGCAAGCATACACCATACCACATACGAATCGTAAGAAGAAGGGTCGGACCCTACAACCCAATTCGGATAACAAGCAAACCGATAGTCAAACCCTTAGGTGGACTGTAAAACCACGATTCGAGTCAGGGTTTTATATTCAGAACCGGTCGGTTCAACCGTTATTTTCGAGTCGAGTCAGTTTTAGAACATATGTACTGAGCTGATGCCAGTTGCGTGTATGAGCTATGAGGGTCATGCGTACCCAAGTATATGATGATAATGTCATGAACACAATAGAAGAGAATGAGTTATCAGAATATATGAGAGTATGCCAGTTATTTTTTTTATTTTTATATATAGTGGATCATAGAATTAGTTTTAGGCCGTTTACCGCGTTAGGACGTGTTATGGGCAGTTTGGGTGGGTTGATAGTTCTGGAGCATATCATTATGATGTTTTGGTGTTTGTTTGATTTTATGAGGATTTTTTTCGATTTTTTTAGGATTTAATACGGCTTAGTTATTATTTTTGACTCGAGCCGGACATGAGTCAAGTATTATTTACAAGTTTGCCACCCAGTTATTTTCTCCCACCCCCGAGACTTTCTTCTTCTTCCCTGTCCAAATCCTAGCCGCGCCACCCTCCGCTTGTTGTCATCGCTGCTGTCAATGCCGGCCTACCATCGTCGCCGCCTAGCCTCGCCACGGCGTCGCCGTGCCGCCCCGACCAGACCCGGCCACCATTTGGCCACCACGACGCGAGGAAGCCACACCTTTGCGCCGAGCTTTCGTTGCCGATCGGGCTGCCAGCGATCATCGCCGCCACGATCGGGTGGTAGCCTCGACACCCTCGACCCTCCAGTGATCTTTCCCAACCAGAGCGGAGGCCATTGCCGCCCAGACCGACCGGATTTCTTCACCCATCACCGCTGCTCTATTTTAGACATTTCCGGCTAGCCGCCGCTTCCGCTGGCTACGTCGACATCGTAGATGCGTCGGGCTCGCCGAGCCGGTTCCAATGGTACCCAATATGACCCCTATCTAGCTAGTAGATGCCGCCGGTGATTGTTGCCGGAAAACCGCCAGAAGCTGCCAGAAAATCATTGAAGCCGCCGGAAAACCGCCAGAACTTGCTGGAGAACCGGATTCGCTGAAATTCACTGAATCTTCTACGGAGCTCATCCAGTCAAACCCGATCGAGCTTTGGACATCGATGAGCGCCGAATTCGAGTTCTGAGATGCGCGACGAAACCCTAGCAGTCGCCGATTGTCGACGACGAGAGGTATAATTACCTCTGATTTGATTATTTAAAATTAATGATTGTTAGCACAACATGATAGGATTAATTGATTGACATGATAAAAGTCCAAGCATGAAAGAAGCAATGATATGCATGATTTGATTGGTAATGGATGAATGTAAGTGATCTAATGAGGTAGATCGAGTTGGAGCATGATAAGGGATCACGACATAACTTAGAAAAACATAATAAAATTGGTATGAATAGGATGAGTTAGGATTATTTAAGTTTATGATTATTTG